>ML820401.1:55534-65540 GCA_009831015.1 Picea engelmannii | reverse complement strand
GTAGAATTGTTTTATTGAATTGTCAATCTGCTGCTATATATAGATCTGCTAGATAAGCATTGTCAATCTGAATAAACACTGAATAAGCATTGTCTATTCTACTGATATATAGATTTGTTAATAACTCTTTCTTCTAGATCTCAGAACTCAGTTATATAGAGATCTGCTGTTATATTTAGAGAGCTCTTCATTACTGTCTATGATCTGAGTATATAGACCTACTGTTGTATCTAAAGAGCTGCTAATCAGTGTCTATGATCTGAAACTTGTTTATCATATAGGTCTTTTGTTTTCTGATCTTAGATTAAAGTACTACTGTTGGATCTGATATATTTTTCTGAGCTCTACTCTTCTGCTGCTACAGTACATTATAGATCTATCTTTTATATGTTAAGCTACAGATCTAAGTTGGTTTAGCATTGAATTTAAAAAGTGACTACTGTCTAGCATTTTACCCTAAAATCTAACAGGAATTTCTGTATTTGTTTGAGTTATCTCTTGGCATTGTATTGGCTATCTATAATAAGGAAGTTTTGCTGGGTTTTCTCCCCCATGAGGGTTTCCCAAGATAAATGATGTGTCTCTTGTGATTGTGTATTTCTCAATGATCCTATCTTATGCTATTGTTATTTAGTGAATTGCAAAGAACTCTAATAATAGCTTAAACCTTAACATGGTATCAGAGCTAAGCTGAAGAGAGCATCTTTCATAAGAGAAAGTGAAAAACGTCACTGTTGCTGTACATTCAAATTAGGGCTTTTTGTTGATGAAGTATTTCAACCCCACGACCATCTAGAAAAGTGTGCCCTTCCTCAAGGATCACTTTGGCATCCTCAGCGCAATTTTTCAGTGGCTAGATCTCCCAGAAAGTGAAACCCTAGTTTCAAAAAGTACCAGAAGTACCAGAAAACCAGAGTACCAGAGTACCAGAGGTACCAGAAAACCAGAAACATCAGTCTCGAAATCCACTGATCAAGTTTGAAGGGGTAAAAGTTGGATTTTCAGAAATCTGACTGCACCAACTTACTTGCCTCAACTCAACGCATCTATCCCCTGGATCAGAATTTCAAAATTCGAAGTTTGAAAAATTAGGGTTTCCTCATAAAACCCTAAGTTGCAGTTGCAGTTGCAGTCTCAGAACCAGTTGCAGTATCAGTTGCAGTTGCAGTATTAGTTGCAGTTGCAGCCGTAGTACCAGTTGCAGTCACCCTTGAAGTTCTTAAGAGTTGGTGATCATTACCGCTGCTACCAGATGGTGCCTCTACCTGCAAGTGCCGTTAGAGGTATGTACTCATGGTTAAGCTTTAAAGAGTATTTGTAGGAGAAGGGATCTCTTGCCATAGATCCAGAAGGATCTCAAGATCCAACACATTCAGAGGAATGATGCAACCCAGGTGTGATTATTCTAATATGCATCTACTTGTCATGACATTATTTTGATCAGTGCTGCATGTTATCATTCTAACCTTTGATCAAAATATGAGTCAGATGGATTAAAAGTTGAGATCATAGAGCTTATCCTCTAACCCAACCTTTTGTCAAGATAGCATATTGTCTTAGTATAGAAGACATGTTGAAGAAAGCACTCGTCATCTTGAGTGAAGGAGACTTGGAAGAAAAGCAAGCACTCATTCTTGAGGACAAGGTTCCAGGTCCCAGGTTTGATTAATCAAGTTGATAAGATTCAAAGGTACACATGACAAATTGATGACTACCCCTTTACAAGTAACCACTATAGTTGAGATAACAGTATTTGTAAAGCATTATACTTGGTAACATGTGAACATATTGACATAAATGCTTAATGTAATCATTTTCCTGATACAACTAACACCTCCTCTAGGAGAAACCTCGTGTGTTAGTTCGAGGTTGCCATGGAGGAATGTTCGATCACAACACTATAAGAGTGTTGACCTCATTTCGTAGTGTATCTCTTACTTTTGATCGTTGCTTCAGACAAGCCACGATGATAGCTCTAAAGGAGCTACTGTGATGATTATTCGTGCTATTGCTTTATCTATTATTATCAAAGGGATATTATTCTTGCTTGGTGTTTTGTTGACCTTGTTTCAGGTCACAGGTGATAACCCTGAGAAAGCTATAGTGAAGGTTGCAGAAGGCAACATATTATATGAGACATAAAGCAGACTATGCACCAAAGAAGATGAAGAAGAAGCTATCTCTTGAGATTCAGAATATCTCATATGAAGATCAATTGAAAGGAGCAGAAGGCTCCAAAAATGACCTAACATTAGAACGGGAAGCAGATCTCGTTTGAAGCTTGATTTAGACTTGGTATGCAACATCAAGTGTACCCTGTAAGAGATGATGAAGTCTGTGTAGACTTAGAAGAAATCGAGAGTAAGCCTGATCTCAGAAAGAATCAGATGAAGAGACAACTTCCAGGACTGGAAGACAGATGCCGTGAGAAGACTATATCGTAACTTCAGAGACTCCTAGGAGATATGAAATCTTCGGGAAGATTCCATTGTTTCAGTGACAAAGAAGGAAGCCAGTCAGAAAGACTAGGATATGGATTCTTTCGTGAGACTAGAAGAGAGGCTAGTATTGACTTCCAATATTGATCTATACAAATCAAATGTGTTGCAGATGTACAAAGCCTAATGTATGTCCAGAGGATTCTCCCAACAAAGGGGAGAAGACTATGACGAGATACTTATGAAGACAACTAGAACAATCATGATGAGATGTAGGGGGAGCAATCCCCATATTTAAAAATTGAATGGCAGTTGGTGCAGTACATCAGTTGGGTCATGGAGACATGACTATGATAGCATTACCCCCATGAAAGAAGAAGAGCTATCCTCAGTATCAGTTATTGAGCCACTCTCAGTTTTAGATGAAACTGTTGCTGTGATAAAATAAAAGGAGTTACTCTTAGATTTTAGCAGCCACAGTGAGAATGAAGCAGTCATTCTCAGCCTCAGAGCAACTGCAGGTGCAGAATCCCAGATTCCAGAAGGAACAGTTGCAGAGAGAGTAGAGGACATACTCCCAGACAGTGAGAGAGATAGTGCCTTGCAGAAAGCACTAGAGCTAGCACATGATTGTGCAGATTGAGTTGCAGCTGAGCAAGTGTACCAGATTGGTACAATGTAATGAGAAAAATTGATTTGAAGATTGAAGATAGAAAGACTCATGTCTGCCAGTTGAAGAAGGATCTGTACGTGTTGAAGCAAGCTCCTAGAGCTTGATATGGCAGAATTGACAGTTTCCTGACGAGCTTGGGCTTTACCAAGAGTAAAACAAATTCTAACCTCTACTTCAAGGTTATGAATGATGAGCCGGTGATATTGTTGCTGTATGTGGATGACTTATTCTTAATTGGAGAAGAAAAACTCATCACTAAATGAAAGAAGAAGCTCGCTTCAGAATTTGAGATGAAAGACCTTGGCCTAATGCATTATTTCTTAGGTCTTGAGGTATGGCAGGATCCAGAGAGAATCTTCCTTAACCAAGGGAAGTATGCAGTCGAAATCCTGAGGAGATTCGACATGTTGGAGTGCAAGTCCATGAATACACCCATGGAAACGAAACTATTTGTCGACACTTCGTCAGAATTGATTGATGCCACACTGTATAGACAGATCATTGGATCCCTGATGCACCTGACGAACACCAGACCAGATATCTGTTTTGCCGTGAACACCTTGAGTCAGTTTCTGGTAGAACCCAGATATGTTCACTTAATTGCTGCAAAACATTTGATGAGGTACCTTAAGGGTACATTAGATTGTGGTCTCAGCTATAATGGAGATCATGATTTCACACTGAGTGGGTACACTGATTCAGATTGGGCTGGAAGCGTCTCTGACAGGAAGAGCACTTCAGGATGCTGTTTCAATTTGGGATCAACCATGATCTCATGGCAGAGTAGGAAGCAATCCAACATTGCTCTCAGTATAGCGGAAGCAGAATACATTGCTGCTTGTTCTGCCAGCTGCGAAGCTATATGGCTTCGAAAGTTGTCGACCTGTTTATTCAACCTAGAGATGGAAGCAACCATGATTCTATGTGACAACCAGAGCTGTAGAGAATCCTGTGTTTCATGACAAGTCGAAGCACATAGAGATCCAATATCATTACATCCGTGACATGGTGTAGAGAGGAGCCATAAAGCTCCAATATGTTAGCACGAATGAGTAGGTTGACGATGTGTTGACCAAGCCTCTATCTCGTGTAAAGTTTGAGAACTTTCAAGATAAGCTTGGTATAGTCCGAAAGGACCTCCCTCGAAAGGGGGAGTAGTACTGTGTTGAGATATGCCAACCTAGTACTATGCTTCCAGCTTAATTGCTGTGACGTAAAGCCAGTCTAGTACTGTGTTGAGATATGCTAGCCTAGTACTGTGCTTCCAGCTTAATTGCTGTGACGTAAAGTCAGTCTAGTACTGTGTTGAGATATGCTAGCCTAGTACTGTGCTTCCAACTTAATTGTTGTGACGTAAAGCCAGTCTAATACCGTGTTGAGATATGCCAACCTAGTATTGTGCTTCCAGCTTAATTGCTGTGACATAAAGCCAGTCTAGTATTGTGCTTCCAACTTAATTGCTGTGTTGTGATTCCAGCTTAATTGCTGTGTTGAGATTCCATCTTAATTGCTGATGCCAGCTTAATTGTTGTGTGGTGTTTCCAGCTTAATTGCTGTGTGGTGTTTCCATCTTAATTGTTGTGGTGTGCCAGCTTAATTGCTGTGTGGTGTGCCAGCTTAATTGTTGTGATGATGTGCCAGCCTCGTGCTGTGATGATGTGTTGTCAGCCTCGTGCTGTGATGATGTGTTGCCAGCCTTTGTGCTGTGACATTTCTGCTTTTGATGTTGTATCAACCTTGTGCTGTTATTGATGATGAGGATGTATTAGTGTTATACTAATCCATGTCGATGCAGTTGATGATGACGATGCCACTTCAGCCTCTTGCCGAAGTTGATGATTATGATGATGCCACTTCAGCCTCTTGCTGAAGATGATGATGATGCCACTTCAGCCTCTTGCTGAAGATGATGATGATGATGACGCCACTTCAGCTCCTGAGTCCTTGCTGAAGATGATGATGATGATATTATTTCAGCTTTAATGCTGAAGATGATGATGATGTTACCTTAGCCTCATACCGATGAGGATGATGATGCCACTCCAACTCCATGCTGTGTTGATGATGCTCCAACTTCTGTGCTGTGTTGATGATGAGAAAAACTTCCAATGATTTATAGATATGCCAGTCACCCACCTGATGCTGTTGATGATGTTGTCCTCTCTCTCGCCTGATGCTGTTGTAGAATACCCTTCTTGTTAAGGGGGAGTGTTGAAATAATGTAACTGCAAAGTGTATTCTAATTATTATTGTTGCATTATTCATTAGATCAATCCCCTACTGCGGATTGATCATGTCGGCTATTGTAAACGACCAAATCCCCTTTTGTGGATTGGTCAAAACATAATTGTAATAGGAAGAATAAGAAGTCGGCCCCATAATATATTAAAGGGAGCCCAAAATATATTAAAAGTGGTTATAACCACCTAGAAGAAGAAGTCGGCCCTGCCAGTGAAGAGACACCTCCACACGTGCCATATTTGTATAAATAAGGCGGCTAGTGCCTCATTTAGACACACACTCACTTGTTCATTTGAGGAGCAAGTTTCAGAGTTGCAGTTGGAGAAGAGAGAGAGAGAGAGAGAGAGAGAGAGAGAGAGGACTTTCTGTATTTGTTTGAGTTATCTCTTGGCATTGTATTGGCTATCTATAATAAGGAAGTTTTGCTGGGTTTTCTCCCCTATGAGGGTTTCCCAGGATAAATGATGTGTCTCTTGTGATTGTGTATTTCTCGGTGATCCTATCTTATGCTATTGTTATCTAGTGAATTGCAAAGAACTCTAATAATAGATTAAACCTTAACAACTTATTCTTGACAAATGAATAAAATCTCATCACAGATTGCAAGAAGAAGCTCGCTGCAGAGTTTGAGATGAAAGGCTTAGGCCCGATGTATTATTTCTTAGGTCTTGAAGTTTGGCAGAGTTCAGAGAAGAACTTCCTTAACCAAGGGAAGTATGCAGTTGAAATACTGAAGAGATTTGACATGCTCGAATGTAAATCCATGAACACACCCATGGAAACAAATTTGAAGCTCCTGATTGATACTTCGTCAGAGTTGGTTGATGCTACTCTATACAGACAGATTATTGGTTCGTTGATGTATCTGACGAATACCGGGCCAGATATATGGTTTGTTGTGAACACCTTGAGTCAGTATCTGGTAGAGTGCAGACATGTTCACCTCGTAGCTGCAAAGCATGTGATGAGATACCTTAAGGGTACGTTGGATTATGGTCTCTGTTATACTGGAGAGCATGACTTCAAACTGTATGGTTATACTGATTCAGATTGGGCTGGAAGTGCTTCTGATAGAAAGAGCACTTCAAGATGTTGTTTCAGTCTGGGGTCAGCCATGACTTCATGGCAAAGCAGGAAGCAATCTAGTATTGGTCTCAACACAACAGAAGTGAAATACATTGCAACATGTTCCGGCAGTTGTGAAACCATATGTCTTCGAAAGTTGTTGACAGGTCTATTCGATCTGGAGATGGAAGCCACCATGATTCTATGTGATAACTAGAGTTGTATAAAGATGGCGAAGAACCCAGTGTTCCATGATAAGTCGAAGCACATAGATATCCGGTATCACTACATTCGTGATATGGTGCAGAGGGGAGCTTTAAAGCTCCAATATGTTGGCACAGATGAGTAGGTTGCAAATGTGTTTACCAAGCCTCTGTCTCGTGTGAAGTTTGAGTACTTTCAAGAAAAGCTTGGTGTTGTCCAAAAGGACCTCCCTCGAAAGGGGGAATGATGTTGATGATACTATAGTATCTTGACCAACAACGGGTAGCTCCGTTAGGATTTTATATCCTAAGGGATTGATCATCCCTGGGCAGATCCCGAAGGTCCGGTAAGGACGGTCTGTCAAAGTACTTGTGCATGTAGATGCCATTTGTGGTTAGTAGTGGTAGCTCCGTTAGGATTTTATATCCTAGGGAATCTTATGATTCCTGGGCAGATCCCAAAGGTTCGGTAAGGACGGTCTGTCAGAGTACCACGTGGTAGCTTGTTAGGATTTTATATCCTAGGGAATCTTATGATTCCTAGGCAGATCCCGAAGGTCCGATAAGGACGGTCTGTCAGAGTACCACAAAATATTGTTGTTGCACCTGCCTCTTTCTGTCGCCATATGTTGATGATGTTGTTGTCTCATCTTCGTGCTGATGATGTTGTTGTCTCAGCCTCGTGCTGATGATGCTGTTGTCACAGCCTCGTGCTGATGATGTGGTTGTCTCAGCCTTGTGATGACGATGTTGTTGTCTCAGCCTCGTGCTGTTGATGATGTTGTTCCAACCTCGTGCTGTTGATGATGTTGTTCGAGCCTCGTGTTGATGATGATGTTGTTCCAGCTTCGTGCTATTGATGTTGAGGTTTCAACTTCATGCTGATGATGATGATATTACTTTAGCCTCATGTTCATGAGGATGGAGATGTTATTTCAGTTTCATGCTGATGATGATGATAATGTTACTTTAGCCTCATACTGATGAGGATGATAATGTTACTCCAACTTCATGCTGATGATGATGGTGATACTACTCCAAGCTCCATGCTGTGGATGATGATATTGATGATGAGAAAAACTTTCGATGATTTGTAGATATGCCACTCAGTGTTCCAGATGCTGATGATGATGTTGTCCTCTCTCTCTCTCTTGACGATGTTGTATTGGGTTATGTCAGTAGAATACCCTTCTCGTTAAGGGGAGTGTTGAAATATTGTAACTTCGAAGAATATTCTAATTATATTTGAGTTATTATCTTATAGATCAAATCCCCTTTCTTGATTGATCATGTCGGGTCTTGTATAAGACCAAATCCCCTTTTGTGGAGTGGTCAAACCATATTTATATGGTGGTATTTGTAAAGTTGGCCCCTAGGGTTTATAAAGTGGTTTTAACCAGTCTTGGAAGAAGTCAACCCTACTTAGTGAAGAGACATAGCCCTAGCGCCTCCTCAACATGTATTTATAAGTGAGGATGGCGCCTCACTTGTTCACACACTTATTGACTAATCCAGTGCGCATCTTTTGAAGACAGTTGCAGTTGCAGGAGGAAGGAGAAGTGAGGCGCATGCTCAGTCTTAGTTTATTCTTGGTGTTTTGGTCTTAGTCTTGGCATTGTATTGGCAATCTATTATTGAGGAAGTTTTTGCTGGGTTTTCTCCCCCATGAGGGTTTCCCAGGATAAAATGCTGTGTACATTGTGATTGTGTTTCTTTCAGTGATCCTCTTTATGCTGTTGTTTTGGAAATACATTGAATGCTCGTGTAATTTGGAAATAACCTAATAACAACACTAAAATTTAACACTATGGCATCAGAGGATGGCTCATTTGCATCATGGAGCTCTGAGATCGCTGAGAGAGATTGTGACAGGTTTGCCACAATTCATCATTGAGCATCATGAGGTATGCAGAGGGTGTGCTCTTGTGAAGTACACTGAGACTGTCTTTTCCAGAAGTGACAATAGATCAGTTGGGGTACTAGACTTGATACACACAGATGTGTGTGGGCCCATGTCATGAGTTTGCTTGGGTGATTGGGAGTACTATGTTACTTTCATTGATGACCACTCTAGGAAGACCTGGATCTTTTTCCTGAAGACCAAGAGTGAGATCTTCAAGAGGTTCCAAGAGTTCAAAGCTCTTGTGGAGAACCAGACAGGAAAGAAGATCAAGGTTTTTTGGTCAGACAATGGAGGTGAGTATACCTCCATGGAGTTTGCAGATTTCCGTACCCAACAGGGTATCAGAAGGTAGTTGACCGTTCCTTACAACCCGCAGTAGAATGGGGTTGCAGAGAGGAAGAATAGGGCCATAGTTGGTGCAGTGAGGTCGATGCTGCATGATCAAGCATTGCCATTCTACTTATGGGAAGAGGCTTGTAGTACTGTAGTATATCTGCAGAACGGGAGTCCCCATAGAGCTTTGGGGAGGAAGACTCCTAAGGAGGCCTTCACTAGAAGTAGGCCTGATGTTGAGCACCTACACATATTTGGGTGTTTGACGTTCTCTCATGTCCCCTCAGAGAAGAGGACAAAGCTAGATCCCACAACAGAGAAGGGGATTCTAGTTGGATACTCAGAGGTCTCTAAGGCCTATCGGATCTACATTCTAGCACCAAGGAGAGTGGTGGTGAGGAGAGATGTCAGATTCGAAGACGATAGAGCTTTCAGGAGATCTCTCGAGTTGAGAGACAAAGTTGAGGAGGTCCCACAGATACAGAGTGATGCATCGCAAGGGACACAAGCTTTGGTGTCGTGTAGATGGAGTTCAGGGGTGACTGGTCCACCCAAGACAATTTCAGGTTCACAGTTGCCGAGTATACAGATAGTTGGTGCAGGTGCTTCAAGGTCACATACTACTTTGTAGAGATTTGTGCATGACACTCAGGGGCATGAGGAGACTACTTCGCCAGAGGTTACTTAAGGGAAGAGGAAACCGAGATGGTTTCAGGAGACCTTGGAGGTGTTGAGATTTGTGTACCTTGGGAGGTGTTCCCCATGTGTTATCCCTCCTTAGCACATGTGGGAAAGTCATTTGGCACTTTGTCCTTAGTCCTTTATGTCTATTTGTACTTTGACTTTGGTTAAAGTACATTATGTCACTTTTTGGTAAAGTGAACATTAAATCACCTTTTTGTGATTTTGAGGGGACATAAAGTGACTTAGGGAATTAACCCAAAAGTGGGTTATGAGGTCACATTTACTTTGGGTGATCTCAACCCTTGATTAGGGATGATCTCATTCCTTGGATCTTAGGTTTCACTTTTGGTGCCTAAAGAGGGCAAAAGAGCCAAGGAGGGGCGCATATGTTTCATGAGGCTTTTGCTTGTGAGGAGAGGAGCTTTGGAGCTATGGAGTTGGGGTTTGTTGCATGAGGAGAGGAAGA
>ML820401.1:10814-29564 GCA_009831015.1 Picea engelmannii | reverse complement strand
GTGCCAGTCTTGTATAAATAAGAGGCTAGCGCCTCACTTCAAACATACAACTCACTTGGTCATTTCTCTTATGAGGCAAGCTGCAATTACCAGAGAGAGGAGGAGAAGAGTGGCACATCTCTTGGGGAGGACTTTCTGTATTGGTTTGAGTTATCTCTTGAACATTGTATAAGCTATTTATGATAATGAAGTTTTTGCTGGGTTTGGGTGCATGATGCCTCCTTATTCTCCCTTTTTGTTTGGTGATAGTCATATCCCTCAACCAACTCTTATAGTAGGAGGTTGGAATATTCCTTCCTATGGATCCAATCCTAGCTTCACTTTTCCAGGAGCAAGTGCTCAAGTGGTCGGTCATTCTGCCTAATACATCCCATCCATCTATCCTTCTTCCTCTATGTCGGTTCCTACGAATGATTTTCCCATGGCAGACCTCCATCTATCCTCTGGTATTTCATCTGGGGGGAGTCAATTTTTAATACAGGAAACCCCCTTCATGGGCTCTCTTCGTATGGGGGAAACATATACCCTCACCTGAGTAACCCTTGTCATGTCGCTTTCTCTTCGCAAGCGACTTCCTTGGTGACGATGCCCTTACAACCCTTCATGAATCAGTTTGGAGGAGGATATTTTCCTGTCGGACAGGGCCATGGTGTATACCAGAACCCTTCCTGGCCCACAATTTCCCAAACTTAGTCCTTCCTAGAACCTTGGTCTCAAATGCCGCAACCAACCGCCGCCAGTCTAGTCACTGCAATTCATACTGGCATTATATCACCAACCTATGCTAGTCATGTTGGAGATTGGTTGACAACCTCTGCAAGTCATGTTGAATACCAACAACCAACCATTGCAAGTCACGTTGGGGGCACAAATCTGGTCACTGCTAGTCACACTGCACATACATCACCAACCTCTGCTATTCATGTTGGGGATTCATCATCAACCTCTGCTAGTCATGTTGAATATTTGTCACCAACCTTTGCTAATCATGTTGGGCATTCATCACCAACCTATGCAATTCATGTTGGAGATTTTCTACTAGCCTTTGCAAGTCATGCTGGGAGCATGTCACCAGCCACTGCAAGTCATGCAGGGGGCATTCATATGATTGAGAATCCTAGACGTGTAAGACGTAAGCCCAAGTTCCTTTGTAGGATTTGCAAAGTAGATTACCTTACTCGTTTGTTCCTTGCTACTGCTATGGTACAAGAAGCATGGTCCTTGCCTGTGGGTCCTTCAGGTTCTGAGTCGTCTTTGGTTTCCCAACATTCTTTGGTTGATACAACGGTCATGCCAATGCAATATTCGCCTGACACCACTCCTATTTTTGGGGGTGATGCGTCTCTTGACCTTGTTGTCTCGCATCCTGTTCAACCAACAATTGTGTCGATGAAATCTTCGGCCAACACCACTCCTATTTTTGGGGGTGATGCGTTTCTTGAACTTGTTGTCTCACATCCTATTCAAACAATGGTTGAAGAAGTGGTCGTGCCGATGCAATATTCAGTCAATCCCACTCTTCTCCTGGAGAGTGACAAGCCTAAGGAAGTGACATTACCGATGCAATCTTCGGTCAATCCCACTATTCTTTTGGAGGGTGATGTGTCCTTCAACCATGTCCTTAGCATTTCTAGTCTTGTACCTTCTGAACAAGGGAGCATTCTATTCTCTCCGATCACACTCCCTCCAAGTCCTAGGGTGTTTTCCTTTGATTAGAATGATCTTGTAGAGCCTTGACTTCCTTCCTCTACACCCTTCCAGATAAGGGGCATTATTCGATATATTGTAGATAAGGCAACCTCTGCAAGTATTTTATCCTCCTCGATTTGGAAAGATTTGGGTTTTCCTAAGATTTTGTCAGCTATCTATGAGTTGCTGACTTTCGATAGAAGTCCTGCATGGGACCCTTGGCCTCCCCCATTATATGTTTCTTAGAACAACATCCTTCGAGTCTTGTTTAAGCTCTTTTCCGACTCTCTCAAAAAGAGAAAAGATTGCCAAGTGAACTTGTCTCTTTCATGCTCGTTAATTGGATTTGAAAGGATGTCTATTTGGTGTAATTTTAACCATTTTTCGGACCAAGTAGACTAATTTCGAAAAATGAATACTCTAGTCACTAGTGGCTAGAAGAGTTCTTCTGGGTATTGTTTTATACTTTTTCGATCCTAGGGGACTAAATTTACGAAAAAAAGACATTTTTGGCGCTAAGTTGTAATTGCATCTCGTTCTCTTGCTTGCAGTATTAAGACTATTGTTGGTTTTTTCTTTCACATTATAATCCTATCACCTTAGCAGTTTGCATCATCAACCAAGCAAATTCTTGTTTATATCCTTTGCAGTTTGAGACCCTATACCCCAAGAGGAAACATTCTCCCGAGTGTCCATATTCTGCATGCACCTCCTTGCATTGAGCATAGGTATGTTCCATTGTTGGAACTAGTTTCTTACTAGTGACACTCATTTTACTTTGTATCATAACACTCATTTGACTATGAAAAAACAAAAAAATACGGGCGGGAAAATAATATTATCTTATATTGGTGGTAGTCGTATTGCCTTTGAACATAGAACAAAATTTTGAGTCCACTTGTCATCAACATTTTTGGTTTAGCATGACCTTAGGAAGCTGAGATCGTTACTTAGAGTTTACTCCCCCGACTGATTACTCTTCCAGTCACTATGGATAGTTTGATTGGTGCCTCCTGCATCACAAAGTTTCATCATTGAGTCTATGCTGCAAAAGTCTTCCATATGTCTCATGCTCTTGTTCAAAGGATGTCTATCAGCTCGTGTCGACCAATCTTCAAAACTCTTGACTTTGCATGTCGACCATACCCTCAGTGTGTCTCAGAGTTACATGAAGCTATAGTCCTATCGTGCACCCTGGTCTTACTTTTATCATTGGTAGGTAACCTTGAACCCAACAATTGACATTTCATCATTGGTCATTGACTGGGGGGCTTCCCTTGTGTTCGACGACAAGAAATCTATTCACACATTGGGATTCGTGTACTGTCTTGGATTCCATTAGCCTTATTGGTGGTTTCCTCACCTTTGTCTGCAGTTTTCCTTATTGGATGCTATTCATAGTGTCTTTTTTGTGTACCTCTTGCATCTGGCACACGCGGAAGACACACAGGGTCGTTGGTTCGTGAACATGTTCTTTGTCCGATTTCCTCCAAATCATCAAGCTCCTGCTTTGTATATTGTGCTGAATGATGAGAGATGCCTCAATTCTCTCCTTTCAGTGAGTCTCCTTCCATCGACTTCAACCCATCTATTCTTGAAACGAGGCCTAGAGTCCTATGAGTACCTAGAGTCTTGCATTCATTAGTGGCAGGTTCTCATGCCATCAATAATTGGGAATAAATCAATGTCTCCTAATCGATGGATTCTTCAAGTGTTTGAATATACTCGGTGCCTTGAAACCTACTTTCATTATCGGTAGGTTGTCTCGCATTTGTTAACAATATACCTTAATGATCAATAATCAAACAAAGTCTCATTGTGCTCGACCTCAACTCCTTTATTCACAAGATGTAGACTTGCTCCTTTGGCGGATCGTGTAGAAGACTTGAAGACATCAGTTCTTAGTCACATATTTCTTGAGTTGTTTCTATCTTTAATTGGACCAGTACCTATGTGACTTCAGTGATCATGGGATATTAGATGGTACTTCATTGTATACAAATATCTTGAGATTGATTTTGAGCCTAGTTTTACTGGGCCTTGTTCATGACTATGACAAACTTTGGCATGTAGCCACCTTTGTATTTCTTATTCATGGCCATGAAAAACTGTTTGATATATTTTCACATGGATCTACATTGTAATTCAAATTGGCATCCATGTGCACAAAGTCAGTACAGATTGTAATATTCTCATGAGAAACTAGTCCGTCCAAATGGCTCTCCATTACTCCTCTTCTGGGTATTATAATTTATTTTGGCCATCACAGATACTCCTCTAGCCTCACACATTAGAGGGAATCTGTTATAGCAATATTTTTCTCACCCTATGCAAATTTGATCAGAAGACCTTTTTCCATTTCCCTATGCAGACTCGAAGTCCCTTTTTTGCACTTCCTAGAGCTAAAAATAATAATTTTCCACATATACGCGCCCTAACTTTTATACAACATGCGTATACGTAGGTTGCACCATTACAATCTGCGTACATCCTGTTTTGTGCCCAAAATTAAAAAATGGTGTCAGGTTTCCATGTCATGTCACGAGAATCATGATCCTTGACCTTCCATATACTGGAAACGTTCTGAATCGGCCCTTCAGTTCCATTTGAAGGCTATAAATGGGCCATATCCAAGTTGTGGAAAATAGGAGAAGAATTCAACTTTGAGAGCAAAGTTACTCTGGAGAAATTACTCACTTCATATTGAGTTTGCATCCCTTTATCCTTTTAAGTTTGAAGACATTGTTCAGCCCCCAAGATCTTCCCTACTTGATTGAGAACCTCATTGTCTCTCTTATATGAGCTTGCCTTTGGTCGAGGATTGAAGTGGTGGAGGCCCAACTGGAAGGGACTTCGTTTCTCAGTTCCGAACCATGCCAACACAGAAGTTTGTAATTCATACACTTATGCTGATTACATTTTAATAGAAATACTCTTTTCTCATCCAATTAATGTCTTGAAAATATTTGAATTTTTATTCCATGGGCATATTTGTTATGAATATTGATGGATTATGCTATTTAATGTGATAACTTTATATATTATCACCATATGCTTGTGTTTCTTGGTTGTTGAGGACAAGTTGTAGTTGTATTGCTTTGAGTCAAGTGCTCAAAGATGGACTTCATCGAACGTCTGGACGAGGTAATCTCTTTATCTTGTCTTGTTAACATATTTTCTTATATAGCATACTTAAGATTAGAGTTGATTTCTGTAGTCATTTATGTTTGTTGTGGTTTACCCCATGCCATAGAGAGATTTTCCTCGTAACACACATTACTATTTAGACCTGAGAATAGTCAACATTAATTTGTTAGTCTTCCATTCATGCATTATGTTTTAGAATGTAATCCAGGATTCTTATATAGATAAGCTTTCATCCCACTGCCCAATTCTCAATATGAACTAAGGTTGTGACTATGTTTTCCTGATAGAGTTTTTACACAGTTCCTCCACAGGGAACTCCTTCAGCATGAAACTCTTTTGTTACATACCTATCACTATCTAGAGTGGCCTGAACTTCATTATCTCATAGGTTTACTCAAAATTACATAAGGGATACAATCATGCATCTTTATTATTCATCCACACATGTCCATTGTTATGTTAACTTGCATTCATAATGCACTTAACCAAATGCATCATCATAAGCCTATGTGTGTCTACCATAGGTATACTTTATATCTCACATGCATCTTCACTTTAAAATAATTTAACTCATGATTGTCCACAAGCATTCTCATGCAATCCTCAAAGGCATAATCATGTTTTCTTTTATCATGACAACAAATCATCCTTGCTCATTTATTCTTTCAACAATTTACTCTATATTTTCCCGAGGAAATGGGACACATCCTCCTCAAGTTATTATTCCATAGTTATAATAAAACCCTCCAACATAGGGTTAACCATGCCTTCATGGCATTGCCCACATCTGTAAAGTACACATCTTTCTTCACAACCTACTTGATAAGGTAGTCATATTATACTTTTAAGCATCCATACATACATTTTTATATGTGTAGGTGCATCACTTTCACCTTTTTACCTCATTCATTTAAATTGATATTTTAGTTTTAATATCAGTGTTCTTTAGTGAGAGCTTACAGTTAATCATATGACTAGTCTCACAGTCATAATTCACACTGATGTTTGCCTCTCAACATGGAAACAACCAAAAAGAGTCACTTTTTCCCTTTATACTGTAAAAAACTTTCCATAAATCATAATTCAAATGTCTAGTTACTGTATTACCCAAGGTAGTAAGATAACCACTTCTAATATCTTCATCATGCCTTAATTCATTCTTGGTCAACATATCTCTACAAGGGAATATTTTCCTAAATTCCCCCTTATTGCTATCTGATTGTACCAAGCCATATCCATATGGTTACCATCCACGTCTGGATCTCAATATGACCCGTTGGTCATATAAATGTGTTTCAACACCTCCTTAATAAAACCTTGTATCAATTTCTCATTAATCCTTATAGTCCTATATTAATAATGTAACAGGCCACAAAATTATCAGCATTTCATTCTTCCTGTTAACTCTTGCTAACATTAGGTCATTCTCATCTAAAAGGTTCATCAGTAGTCCATACCTTGCAACCCACCATAGGTTATAATCTGTCTAATTTGCATGTTCAATATTTTTCCACATGCAGTTTAGCATATCCTTTGTGCACTAAGCATTTCACCTATGTATGTAGTGCAGACATATTCCACTTGCTTAAATTTTGCATAGACACACCCTTAAGTTATTACGGATATACACTCCTTTATCATAGCCATGAGGTCGTGAGCTTTCTCATGTCACTTTACTTATTTCATAGAGGTTATTCTCAGCCCATAGGGCTCATTTTTACTTTGTTAAAGGGGATTATCCCAATAATAGGTTTCAATTATGACAGGTCAAGTAAGCTTACCTCACATATTTCCATAAGGCCTATAGACATAGGGAAATATACTCAAAAGGCCTAATCTCTTACTTAAGAAACAATTGTAATTTATAGACGCTTCAGTAGCCCAGATTTGTAGGAAACCTTGTAAATTATTCCATCTATTCTCCCCTTGGACTCAAGCATCCATATAATAGGTTTATGCCATCTACATTCAAGTCTTTATATTAGTTCCTATAGGCATAAAACAAGTCAACAATTTTATTCTTCAATCTAAGAATGAGATCAATATTATTGCCACTAATGAGAATGTCATCAACTTTTGAGATCAATATACTCAAAAGGCCTAATCTCTTACTTAAGAAACAATTGTAATTTATAGACGCTTCAGTAGCCCAGATTTGTTGGAAACCTTGTAAATTATTCCATCTATTCTCCCCCTGGACTCAAGCATCCATATAATAGGTTTATGCCATCTACATTCAAGTCTTTATATTAGTTCTTATAGGCATAAAACAAGTCAACAATTTTATTCTTCAATCTAAGAATGAGATCAATATTATTGCCACTAATGAGAATGTCATCAACATATATAACAATAATCAAGGTGTCTCCATTGGTATGGATTATGTACAATATGAGATCAGATTCACAATGTTTGAAACCAAGTGGAGGAAAGAAACCATCGAACTTAGAATACCAAGCTCGAGGAGCTTTATTCAAACCATAAAGCGACTTCTTGAGTTGACAAACCAAGTTATAATCTGTCACAAAACAAGGTGGATATTCCATGAAAATATCTGCAAATAGGTCTCCATGAATAAAATCACTCTTCACATCTATTTGATGGATTTTCCATCCAAAATGAGTAGAAAGGGAAAGAATCAGTTGAACAGAGTTCATCTTTGCAACAAGGGAAAATGTCTGAGTGTAGTTGATTCCTTTTTGTTGAGAAAATACCTTCTTAACTAGGAGTGCTTTATGTCACTCAATAATATTGTCTGAGGTAAATTTGGTCCTATAGACCCATTGAAACTTCACAACATTATTTCCTTGCGGTCGAGGAACTAAGTACCAAGTGTGATTCCTTTACAAAGAAGTAATTTCTATCTTCATAACTTGTTTCTATCCAAGTCGTCCTTGATCATCTGACTAGGCAATAGGATTTGGAGTTTCAACTACACGAGTCATCAATGCAACACTAACATGTTTATCTTAACTTCGAGTTTTTCATCAGGAGGAAACATCATCGACATCAACACCAACAACTTCAATTTTCTTGGCATCCCATCTGGGTAGACAAGAAACATTTGAACTATTGTTTACTACAAACCTTATATTAGAAGTTGGAATAATTTTAGTTGACAGAGATGGCAGACCAATTGAAACAGATATCGACAAACTAATCAACTTGGAGGTCAAAATAGGAATAGAGTTCGACTGTCCATCCAAATGATTGGAAAATGGAACAAGAGAATTAGTGTTTGAGACAACATCAAAGGGATCATCCTATAGCAATACAAATGAGAAATTTAACAAATTAATGCCAAAAGAATTATCATCAAACCATATGTTTTGTCTGATAATGATTTTCCATTTGATAGGATCAAATGGTCGATAGGATTTTCACTCTTCAGAGTATCCCATCATGATGAAATCATGACTCTTTCATCCAAATTCTTTCTGCAATCATCGGAGATATGAGCCTGGGAAACACATCTAAACAGATGGAGGTGCCCAACGAAAGGCTTCTTTCCACACCATCATTCGATTAGAGTCATGGAAGAAACAACTCGAGTCGAGATGCAATTGAGTAGATAATTTTCCCAATATACTGCTTCATCCTAGACGCGCGAGGGAAGATCTTTATCCTGCAAAAGACATCTAACCATTCTAACTAATGTCTAATTCATACATTCTACAATGCCATTATGATGAGGTGTTTGATTCATATATTCTTCAAAAGGTTGATTTACATACTTATCACCATTTTATGATCTCAGGAACTTGATGGGCCAACCACATTGCTTTTCATCAAATGATCTAAACTCTTTAAATTTTTCAAAGACAAGATTATTATTCTTCAGAAAATAGACCCAAGTGAAACAAGAGACATCATCATTTAAAGTCAAAATACACCTTGCACTTACCAAGGAAGGTAGATTGATGAAATAGACATCACTGTGAACCAAATCCAAGAGGTTCTTTGCTCACCACACTTATCCAGAGTCAAAAGGTGCATGATGATTCTTTTCAAGAACATATCCTTTACAAAATCCTTCAAGGGGAAACACTTTAGGTAAACCAACAACCATGTTTTGAGTTTCCAGTGACTGCGGAATTCGAAAATTCAGGTTTCCAAGTCGTTCATGCCAAGTTCAACTTTTTTCATCAGTGTGAGCAACAAGAGCAGTCAGTTAACTATTGGGTCGAGTCATGTCACATAATTTATAGAAATTGTCCTTTAGGTCGAGAAACCCTCCAATGATAATTTACTGACCTTTCTTCAAATCACTACAACAGAATCGATCTGGCCAAAATTCTACAATCTTACCTATTTGTTTCAATTGAGAAATATACAACATTATTAGCACTAAGGTTTGACACATGATAAATGTCAAAAATTCTCCCATATATGTTGAGAACACACTTATACTGAGAGGGAGGTAAATCAATATAATTCTATATTTTTTCCTTTTAACATTCATAAACCATAATGAAACAATCACACAAATGGAACAATTAGAAGACACAATATTTAATGTGGAAACCCTTTCAAGAGAAAACCATAAAAACTTTTTTTTTATAAATTTGTAGGAACCAACCTACAGTTACAACTATTTGTAGGAACCAACCTACAAGAGATACCAATCCCCTTTTCTTTTTGTAGGAACCGACCTATATGAGACACTAATCCCCTCTTTTGTTTATAGGAACTGACCTATAGGAGACACCAATCCCCTCTACTATGTGTAGACACCAATCTATAAGAGACACCAATCCCAATAGTTGTTTGTTATGTAGACACCAACCTATCTACAATTTTACAAGTTCTTCATATGATTTTCATTCATTTTTCTTCTTGCTGCTTCTGTCTTCAAAAAATATTCTTTGTGCTCATTACTTCTTCTTTCACCATATCTTCTTTGCACTCACTACTTCTTCTTTTTCAATATCAACTCGACAAACACTCCTTCTACTCTTGTAAGATCTTCTCAACGCTCACTCCTTCTACTTTTTCTAGATCTTCTCGATGCTCGCTCCTTCTTCTTTTTATATAGCTTCACCAGATCTTCTTGCTTCTTCTTCTACTTCTACCTCAGATATGCCTTTACAAGTTTTACTTGCTAGAACTCTAGATATATTTGTTAGAACACCATATCTGATCTTCGGTAATATTTAATTGTCGCTCCTTGAATGATATTCAATCATCACTCCTCAAATAATATGCATACAAATATTACATTTTATCCCACACACAATATTTCTCACATCCTTATTCTTCTTTTATACTTTACCATTAGTTCTACATGAAAAATCATTTTCATTTGAAAAGACAAGACTTTTATTAAACAAATAATAAATTTCCCCCTTCTTTTTTTAATTTATTTTTCAGCATACCATGGGTAAAATATTACCATGGGTTTTAAAACCATGTACAAATACCATGTGCACTTTTACTCCACTTTTATTTTTACCTTTTTGTAATACACTTTCATGTTTAGTCCACTTTTACATAACTTCATTTCTAATCCACTTTCATGTAAATTCATTTCTAATACACTTCCACTTTTGTATTTATTAAAGTCACATTTCCTTTGGATATTTATATGAGAATACTTACATTTCACATCAATGACAATAATTTATTCAACAATCTCCCCCTTTGTCATTGATGGAAGCCCTATACTAAAAAACACATAATCCTCCAGAAATAGAAAGAATTCTCCCTTGTCTACAACTCTCCCCCTATTGATAATTATCCTCTCCCTGTTTGCAACTCTCCCCCTGTCTGTAATTCTCCCCATTTGACATCAATGGGACATGTATGCTCCCCCTAAGATTTGCTTCTTTACTGAAGAGATGATAGGGAAATCACTCCCATCTTTTGTCTAAGATATTCACATGTTTCTCTGGAAATGGCTTTGGTAAAAAAAAATGGAACTTGTTCCTTGGTGTAAATGTATTTTAGCTTGAAACTTAGTTCATATACTTGCTATATTAGGAAGTGGTACTTTATGGGAAAATGCTTCATCTTTGAGTGCATAACAATATTATTTGAAATTTTGATTGAACTTGTGTTGTCACATATGATTGAGATTAGCTTATCATATTCTACCTTAATATCCTGCAATATTTACTTCATCCAGAGAACTTGTGTGCAACATGTTGCTGTTGCAATATACTCAGCTTCTTCTATGGAATGCGAAACTGAATATTGTTTCTTACTCAACCAAGACACTAGACTGTTTCCTAGAAAGAATTCTCCTCCCATTGTACGTTTTCTATCATCAACCCTTCCCACCCAATGCGTATTTGTATATGTTATTAGAGTAAAGTGTTCACCTCTTGAGTACCATCAGACGAAGTCCAAGGTTCCCTTTATATATTTGAATATCCTCTTTACTACTTGCACATGAGTTTCTTTCATTGTAGCTTGAAATTGTGCAACCAATCCTACTGCTTGCATAATGTCTGGCCTTGATGTCGTCACACATAGCAGGCTTCCAATCATTGGCCTATACAATATTTTATTTGCTTTTCAAGATTCATCATTCTTTCTTAATTTACAACCTATGACCATGGGTGTGCTGACTGGTGCATAGTCTTCCATTCTAAATTTCTTCAATTTTATCTTAAGAAAAATTACATAGAACATATATTTTCCCCTTTAATTTGTTCTAACTCCAAAAACTGCTCAAACATGATACACAAACACTCTTGAGGAATCCTGAACAATGTTACCAACAATGCAAGATAATTAGTCTCTATCAATCCATACAGTCTCTATATCCAACATAATGACAAGTGCATATATTACAATAATTGAACATGGTTTAGTTGGTCTCAACAAATCCAAGTCGATTCAACAAGAAACAATCGATTTAACAAGAAGACATCAGTTGGGTTCACATATCAACAAATTCAAGTATTCCCCCCTTAAGGGATTAATAAGTAGCAACAATACTTCTTGTTGAAAATTCATTTGACGGACAATCTAGTCGAAACCCAGTGGACGAATACTTAGTCGAAACTCCAGTTGACTGTTTTGTTGGGTCGATCCTCAGTTGACCACTTCCAAGGAAATCATCAATAAGTAAGAGGAACATTGCATGACTATACAAATAATGATACACAAAAATACAAAGACCTCAAACATGTGCTCAAATGATTCCATGACCATCCATCAATCCAACCACAATCTATTCTG
This sequence comes from Picea engelmannii, assembly GCA_009831015.1. Classification (NCBI taxonomy): domain Eukaryota; kingdom Viridiplantae; phylum Streptophyta; class Pinopsida; order Pinales; family Pinaceae; genus Picea; species Picea engelmannii. Next base: position 17,543 of record ML820401.1, on the reverse strand, counting down.
ATAGTTGACACTAATCCATGATTTTGTATTTCATTTCTCTTCTGCAAAGATTTGAAAGCATGATTGCCATTCCTTCGATTTTTATGGTGAGGATGATGATAGAGCATAAAGTTTTGTGTTGGATGATTGGATGAAGTAGGCTCAGTTTCATTTTAACTTACAAGAGTAGAAAAACCCAACCTATCAACAACAATGCCATTTTTAACAACATGCTCAAATTCCAGCATGTGAGGAGCATGCAACTCATCATTTTGTTTGACATAATCAACAATAGGTTGTTCTCCTAAAAAACTAGTTTGAACTCCTCTTGCAAAAAATAGAACTTCATTGGTTGTAGCAGGGTTGGGTGTAGGTAGGGAGGTGACATATGCATCATATCCAAGACCAATCTTAGTGAATGAAGACCTTTGACAATTGATGATATCATCTAAGATTTCAATACTCTTTTCAAACTTCAAGCTTTTGTTCAACTGAGCAATTGACCTTTCTAAATCCTTTTTAAGGAAACAAGTTCAACTTCTAGCATCTCACAATTTTATTTATTTTCCTTCATATTAATTCTCACCACCTTGTCTATTCTTCTTTCCTCTTCTAATTGAATTTTTAGGATGATGATGATATTTTTTTTATTCTTCAAGGCTTTGTGACATTTTGGATTTTGTATCATGATCATCTTCTTCATATTTATGCAACTCACCCTTTTGTTTCAAATTCTTTTTTATTATATTCTTTATTTCTCTTAAGGAACACATGAGTTCTTCTTCAAGATATACTTCTTCTTCTGTTTCATCATTTTCCTCTTCTTCTGAATCCACAATTTATTTGTTTTCATCAATCTTTGTTTTGATGGCATAAGAATAGTTTCTTCTCTATAACTGCCAAAACTTCTTTCACTTTTGTCTTCAGATGAGGCATTGACCCCTTTTTAGTAGAGGCTCTTCTTCTACTTATAATAAATCTTTATATTTCATGCTTGTCCAGTTTGTGGCTATTTTTTTGTTGATGATGTTTTCTCTTTACGTTATAGTCTTCTTCACTATCACTATTTTTTTTTTTCACTTATGGACACTTATCAACAAAATGTCCTACTTTTCCACAGTTAAAACATTTAAAGGGAACCTTATCTTTGTATTTTATAGATTCCTTTTAAAGTTCTATCACAAAATTTGTTTCCTATGATTCTGATTCACAGCTAGAACGATCGCTAGATTTATGTTCTTTGTTCTTCATATTCTTTGAGGATTTGAAAGATGCTTCTTTCTTTGATGGTTTTTCCTTTTTAGTCCTCATTTTATATTTAGTGAGGATCCCATGTAATTAATCTATTGTTAATTTATCAAGATCCCATATTTCCTCAGTGGCGAAAATTTTGGCATCAAATCTTATGGGGAGTGACCTCAACATCTTTTGTGCAATAATTGGTTCTGCAATTGTTTCACCAAGACCTCTAATGGTGTTGAAAATTTCATTCACACGAAGGATATAGGCTGCAACATTTTCTTCATCTTTCATCTTCAAACTATTGAACTATCTTCTATGAGTTTGGAGCTTATACTTCTCGACCTTGTCATTTCCTTCATGGATTTTTTGAAGTTTGTCCCAAATTCCTTTTTCTGATTTGCAATGCATTACTTTGAAATTTTTTGATTATGACAGACTGCACAAGATGACGTTCATGCCTTTTGCATCATATTCACTAGCCTTTTTCCTCACTGTATCAGTTGGTGGAGTTGTTGAGGATGTATAGATAGTCACGATCGGTTTCCAAATATCAAAACCAAGGGACATTAGATATGTTCACATTATTATACTACATAAGGCATAGTCTGTTCCGTCAAACAATGGATCCCTATTTGTAGAGAAACCTTTCTGACCAACCATAAGTGCTCCTCAGATCTACCTTCCAGTGGTTAGACTATTTCCAAAGGAACCGACTCTGACACCAAGTTTTTAGCACACACTTATATCGAGGGGGGAGGGGTGAATTAGTACAATGCTATATTTTTATTGTTAACATTCATAAACCATAATAAAGAAATAACATAAATGGAACAACTAGAAGAAAAAATATTTAACATGGAAACCCTATCGGGAGAAAACCACAAAACGTATTTTTTATAAATATGTAGGAACCAACCTACAATTGCAAATCTTTGTAGGCACCAACCTACTGTTACAATTTTTTGTAGGAACCAACCTACAAGAGACACTGATCCCCTCTCCTTTTTGTTGGCACCGACCTATAGGAGACACCAATCCCCTCTACTTTTTGTAGGCATTGAACTACAAGAGACATCAATCCCCTCCTCTATTTGTAGGAACTGACGTACTGGAGACACCAATCCTCACAATTTTTTTATATGTAGGCACCAACCTACTTACAATTTTACAAGTTATTCATATGTGTTTCCTTAACTAGTCTGCTTGCTGCTTTTGTCTTCACCAAATCTTCTCTGCGCTTGTTACTTCTTCTTTCACCAGATCTTCTCCGCATTCACTACTTCTTCTTTCGTGAGATCAACTTAACAATCACTCATTTTCTCTCGTCAAATTTGTTTGGCACTCACTCCTATTTTTTTTAGATCTGCTCGACACTCACTACTTTTTTCTTTTTCTCTACCTTCACCATATCTTCTTTATTCTTCTTCTACTTTTTCTTCAGATATGCCTTTACAAGTTTTTCTTTCTAGAATACGAGATCTATTTTCTAGAACATTAGATATGATATTCACTAATATTTAATCGTCGCTCCTTGAATTATATTCAATCGTCACTCCTCAACTAATATGCATAAGAATATTACATTTTCACCCACACACAATATTTATCACAACACTCTTCTTCTTTTATACTTTACCATTAGTTATACATGAAAATTCATGTTCATTTGAAAAGACATGTGTTTTATTAAATAAATAAATAATTTCCCCCTTATTTATTTATTTTTCAACATACCATGGGTAAAATACCACCATGAATTTTAAAACCATGTGAAAATACCATGTTCACTTTTACTCCACTTTCACGTTTACCTTTGTTAATGCACTTTCATGTTTACTCCACTTTTATATAACTTCATTTCTAATCCACTTTCATGTTTTACTCCAATTTTACGTAACTTCATTTATAATCCACTTCCACTTTTGTATTTATTAAAGTCACATTTCCTTTGAATATTTATATGTGAATACTTACTTACCTTTGACATCAGTGAAAATCATTTTTTCAACAATATCGAGAGGTAAAATTGCCCTAACCAACAATATTGAGAGAAAAATCATCGACAACATAAATATTTCTCTCTTTGGATTCATCCAAGTATGTGAACAAGGAAGCATCCTTGGTCATATTATGAGTGCACCCAAAGTCAACTACCCATTTTTTCTATGCAGAATATGACAACAAGGCTTGAGAAGTTCTTACTTGGAAGGTGAAATTATCAGTGGTTCGACGTACAATAGTGCATCTCCTTCAAGGCGTTTAACCTTCTTCTGTAAATCGTCTCTCTTATTATAGTATACTTTCTCATGATATCCAGTATTTCGATAGTACTGACATGTATTCTTCTTTCAACTTTGTTGGGGTGCATCTATTTTCCCCTTAGGTTTTTGGTCGTGTTATCCAGGTCTCTATGTAGGGGTATGAAGCCATCCTTTCCCCCTGTGATTCGGATTTCTCTTTCCCTTGAGCAAGTGGGGTTGACGTTTACTACCAAGTTTTCCTTTTTCAAGCAATATGTTTCGATCAGTAATCAAAAGGCCACATAAATATTCAAAGGTGTAATCCTTACCATATTCCTTGCATGTCTTCCAGTTGGTGTGGAAAGTCAAGACGAACACATCGGAAGGTGTTGTAAAATTCATGAGGACCAACTGGATGAGTTCTCCTTATTTCTTCAGATAATTAATTTCCACATTCACCCAATTTCAACTAAAGTTCCTTTACATGCACCATATTGTCCTCTATTTTATCAAAATAATGAGCATTAAGAGAGATTGACTCTTTCTCCAATTGCATGATGTGGCTTTCATCAACTTTGTCGAAGAACGTCTTCAACTTCTTCTAGACCCGATGAGGTGATTTGGTTCCACTAAGGTGAAAATGAAACTCTCGTGAGATATATGTTGTGATGACCCCCACAACCTCATCCTTCTTGCCATAAAAAACAAGTGTCTCCTAATCATATGTTAGATCTCGAATCATAGTGTTCATATACTGCCATGGTCCTTTACTCTTTAGTAGGGTTTCCATGTTTGGTGTCCATACTGCATAATTCAATCCGTTCAAAATAAAAAGATCAATCCTCGAATTCATCTTTGATATCCAGATAGAAAAATTATGTTTAAATAAGTTTCAATTGGAAAACCACTGGCCCATAGTGAATCACATAACATATCCAACTCAACAAGGTTTGTGAGTAAAAAGCGAGGTTTCAAACCATCGGCTCCAATACCATGTTGCAGAATAGGGTGGAACCTGTTATGAAACAGAAAGACAATTCTTCAGATAATCAAAGAGAGAGTAAATTTCCAAAGATAAAGGTGGTGTATAAATACACCGTTAAAACACTTAAGCATAACGCTTTGTGATCAAAACATCTCAATGAGTATTGAAAATTGATATAGACATATGATATCATTTGATCGGATGATGATAATGACCCATGGGGTCTGCTATTTAGAGCCTCAAGATCTAACCAACTTCCATGAAATTGGGAGGATCCTGTCCACATATAACCATAGATTTTTAGAGTTGACTACATCAAATCCGTGTTGTCTAGTCTTATAAAAAAGGGTGCACGACTCGACTGTCCATGCATCCAACTTGTAGTCAATTGTTGTGCCGATTGATCCACCACCTAACTATATTTGAATGTTGGTTTACTATCTGACCTACAGACTTGTCAACTACTTGACCAATTGATGCAGATATCTAGTTGATCACCCGATCGACTGTTTGTAGATGTAGGTCGACCGATCGAATGACCAAATCCACGAGAAGTGTGATGAACCACAATGACTTGAAGTTCCAATAGTCATCCTAGTATTTAGTAACTAGTGATCTTATGATGGTACATTGGCATTCGGATGAGGTTATTGTGAGCTATTTTAAATTGAATATTTTAAGCATGGGATGGAAATATGTGAAAAAGGGATAGAAAAAGCACAATGTAGTATGATGAATTGGACTATAAATTGGAACAAGTGGAAGGAATTGTTTTCCTAGAATGTCAAGAAAGAAAACATTGTTAGGATAGGTGTGTAGTTTATACAACCAGGTACATTTTAGATATCTGTGAATGAGAAAATGAGGTAAACAGATTCATGGGGATTCACAGAGGGAAATACATAGAACTCATAGTTGTTGGTCATAAATGTATTGTCTGACCTTAGACTCCATTCATAAATTGTATCAATTGTTATGGTTGAGGACTCTAGTTCATAAGGTGACCCTTCCATTTGTGACCATTCCTTCGTCTTTAAAGGAAATTGGTACACACAACACCCCCAAAATATGGAATTTGGAATATGTCACAGGTTTTATCAACCATGTAGATGGAATTGAGAAGGGGAAATGATTAGAACTTAGGAGACCGTGCAAGTTGAAGCCCACCTCAAGCATGCAAATTGATACTTTTTATTCATTTTTGTTTAGTGTTTTATCACATCAATCATTTTCTCAATTAGTTTGTAAATTAGTAAACCTACTAAGCTATAAAAATTTATATTATGAAGAAATAATTAATAGTTTTTCAAACAAAATAGTTTTTATTTTGAAAATTTGGCCATAACCTCCTCTATATTTTTTGTATTACAATGTTTTTTCAACTCAGTCACATCATTTTCTAATACAAAATATAACCATTATTAAAAAAAATGAAGACTAGATTAATTTTTTGAAATTAAGGATTGCCATTACCCCCACCATGGCCATTATGGTTCAAATTAATTAGTCCCCATGATTTTCCTTACAAATCAAACATTGTTAAAGTACACTAGTATAAGTTCATATTAATATTAATTATCATATAATATATATACTTTTTTTTTTGTTAATTTGTTCGGACTTGTTGGCTGCGGGATTAACATGTGGCTTGAGAAACCGTGACTCAAGGGCATCTAAGCCGTCGAAATCACTCGGGGATCGCACCCATCCTGAGCCACACCAACCCTTAACATGGTTGGATTTTCTGTCCCCGCAGGTTTCAAACCGGTGACTTTAACAACACAGAGTGGCTTAACAGCACACTCCGTCACCGACTGTCCTACACCTCGGAAACAGAAACAAATTTGAAGGACATGGGGGTGAGATTTTATCCACTTATGTGTGCTCGTGTCACGATACCATTTAATATAATATCTCTGGGTGCAACCACACGTTTGACTACTACTTCAAGGTGCTCCCATGGCTCTAGGTAAAGCCCTCACGAGAATTGAGCCTTGCCCAACGGTGAAAAGCTCCTCGCTTTCCACCATTGGATCCAACCCCTTTGAGCCATATAATATATATACTATTATCATATTAAAACACTAATTAAATCTAGTCTCGGTGGCACCCATATTCAAATATCTCCTATCACATATTAGTTTGAATCTTGTTAGGTGAGTAAGACTAATTACCCCAATAAATTTATAGAAAAAAAATATTAGTATATTAAAAATATAAGAATAATGTATTTATATAATTTTAATATTATAAAACATATATCTAAATCGCATAGATTATTAT
>ML820400.1:66549-77008 GCA_009831015.1 Picea engelmannii | reverse complement strand
AGGTCCAATGAACTGAACCCTTGTCTGAGCATAAATACAAGGCTCTAATCCTTTTGTGGCTTTGTGCCATCTTCAGAGGTAAGACAAGTACCAGGTATGCTTCTTATCTGAACTCAGTGTTAAATTGCTTTATTGTCAATCTGTTGTCATATAGATCTGCTGTTTATTGTTTTGTTTCAGAACTAATCGTTATATATAGATCTGTTGATTATTTGTAGAAGAGCTTTTCTCTATTGACTGAGATCTGAGTTTTATAGCATACAATCTGAGTTTTCCTTCTGCTTCTATTGCTGTCTAGAATATAGATCTACTACTGTGTCTGAAGAGCTGTTAACACTATCTATGATCTGAATGTTGTTCTTCATATAGATCATTGGTTTTCTAATCTTAAACTAAAGTACTACTGTTAAGATCTGGCTTAGCTTCTGAACTCTATTGTTTCTGCTGTTAACATAAGTCATAGATCTATCTTTCTATCTCTGTCTATGCTCCAGATCTGAGTTGTCTTGCTTTAAAATGAAAAAGAGACTGTTGTTTTAAAATTACCCTAAAATCTAACAACATGCCCCACCTGCTTCAGTTGGTCCCACCACACTGCAACTTTCCTGTGTAAATCGTAGGTGGCAATCCTGGCTTCCAGGTTTGATGAATAGTTATGCAACTGAAAGTATCTCCTGAGCCCAAGCAACCATGCTTCGGCATCATCTTCCCTTTCTCTTTCACCATCGAGGGAAGGGGGCTTGAGCTTCCTCAGCTATCCTTGCAAACTATCTACCTCTTGTTTCCTTCTTTGTTGCCTGACAGGGGACACCTCTGGGCTGCTTACGGGATTATCCAATGCATAAAGATTTCTTTCTGAGTAAGGAGGTGAGTGGTGTCCATGAGCTCTGCTAGCACTTCTGGAATAACCAGCTCTTCCACGATCATTTCTCCTTTCATAACACCTGCCTTCTTCCTCTTGTCTTGAGTTTGATCCCTTCTTCGTTTGCCTTTGCAACTGATCCAAGCTCTGCAACACTCGAGCATTTATCTGACTTTGCTCTCTCATCAGTCTCTCGTTGTCTGCTTTGTAGCTCTGCACTTCCATCTTCAAGCTTCTTACCGTTTCTATCAACATTTCCTGCTCTCCTTTTTCCTTGCGTTCGTTGGACTCTGTCTCTGCATTACCAACCCTGGTATTCTGGCCTTCGGCCTCCTTATCATGACTGGAGGCTCCCTCGCCTTCTTCCACTTCCTCAATACGCATCCTGAGCTAATGTGCTTAAGCCTCTTAATTCTGCAAAATGTGCAAGCGACCATTTTGTTAGAATTATGCATATGATAAACAAAAATTGCCAAACCATGCTACAGGTCTCTTTCTTGTTTTGTTCATGGAGATCATATCCCCATTCTCCGAAAATAACAGTGTCCTGTTATCCCTGGGCTAACACAGAATTTCATCCTGCGCAGGCGCTTCCTTCAAACCACCTTCCCAGGTGACCACGACTAGAAACCACGGCTAAATCCTTCCTTAGCATTTTTCTGTCTCGGAGGCAACCAATTCGGCCCTTAGCCCTCCTTCTCTCAGCTCTCAATCTGCATATGACCATGGCCATGACCCTGCACTTAGCTGAAAAAGCGCTTGTCCGGAGCTTCGAGACTTCGGAACCTTCAACCAGGACCATATCAACGGTCCTCATCCTCCTTCACGATCAACGATCGAGATCTACTTCGGCACTCCGCGCTTCGGGAGTCTCAACTTTCTTTGCTTGCCTCCTCCCGGAACGCTTTTACCTGGAGTTCATGATCTGTCGAACATGTCTTCCCACAGATCGACAACTATGGATCGCTTCGGCTCTTCGGGCTTCGGAAGTTTCAAACTTCCCTCTTGCACTTTCTCCCGGAGTGCTTTCACCCGAAGTCGACGATCCTTCGACGTGTCTCTTCTGGAATCAACAGTCGAGATGCACTCCAGCGTTCGGGAGTTTTCGACCCAACGCAACGTGTCACATCTTTCCCCTCTGGCATGCCCGACACTGGACTGCACGATCTGTCGCCACGTGGCGAAATACTGGAAGCGGACACATGGCCCAATCAGGCTGGTGACACGTGTCACGTTCTAATCGACTTTTCAATACTCCAAATGCTCAAAACTTACTGACACGTGGCACACATCCCATGTGTCCACGTCATCCCAGGTGACATCCGCAAGCCACATCACTTCAGAATTATGGGGTCCACATCACCTCTAGGTGACGTCATCGTGCCCCACCACTTCGGCTCTTCGGGCTTCGGGACTTCGAGAGTTTTCATATTAGCACACTTCCAATTCTCCTGAACTCCGAATTCCCGAACTGGCCAATCTGTCGCCATGTGTCCTCCTGGATCAGACGATTAAGATTCACTTTGGGTCTTCACCCAGAGTTCACGGATCTGCTCCACGTGTCCTCAATCTGACGGCTATGTTTTTACTTTGGGGCTCCAGACTTCGGAGATCTCAAACTTCAACCTTTTTCCTTAAAAAATGTATTTGTCCGAAACTCGCGATCTTCTGACGCGTGTCTCCCGCGGATCGGCGACTACGATTCCTTCGGGACTCTGGACTCCAGAAATCTCAAACTTCAAAAGCTATCTGGCCCTACTGGCTTTCATCCGAAACCCTGGATCTGGTGACGCGTGGCTCTTGGCAGATCAACGGCCGAGATCCTTTCGGGTCTTCGGGTTTCGAAAGTCTCAAACTTCAAACCCCCTCCTTGCTCACTTTTTCCCGGAGAGTTTTATCCGAAGCACGCGATCGATGGATGCGTGTCCTCCTACAAATCGACGGCTCCCGGCTACTTTGGCTTTTCGGAGGTTCGTCACTCGAGCGCTAACATGTCACATCACTGCATGCCTTTCAATTTGCAGGGGCGCGCATCAGCGGTCTAGAGTAACCCGCTTTTCCTGACGTTGACACGCAACTCCTTGGCGAAACTGTGGTTTGGATTGCGGGACCGCCTTGGGAAATTAACTCCCATGCAACTCGGTTCCCTGCAATGCCTGTTGGTCGTTGATCTCTTTCTCCAATGGGATCCGACGGTCGCGACCTTAACCTTACTTCCTTTTTATCGGATGACCCCTATTCCCCTGTCCTCCAATCCAACGATCCCGGATCTCTCCCGATCCTACAGTGGCGATGGCTCCCGAATTCAACAGGAATGGTCACGATCCTTCGAACCCTTACAAAGGATCTATGACGTTCCGTCTCCTGCCTAGCTTCTGCAACGCCATTCCTCCTGCGCTTTTCAATTTCACGGTCAGAGTTCGATCTCGACCACGAGACTCTGACCAACAGACCCGGCCCATACCGGCCCGATGTTTCAACCAGAAGCTCTGATACCAATCTGTAACATACCCAGACAACCACATGTCGGGGTATGCTACCTCCAAGCCCACCCTTGGACTTCTTTCTCATAGCGATACCTCCTTTATTTAATAAAGATGCATAAGATAAGAGAATTAGCGACATGCACAGCAATATCCAGCAAACATGCATGTTCTAAAGATTCAAGTTACAATAATTAAATATACAGCAGAAAAACATTCATACACAGATAATAATATCACAACAGATAGCACTTATCTTTATGAAAGATGACACCAACTGGCTGCAGACCAAGGACGTTCCACCCAACCGTAGACACTACTGCTCCAAATCTCAACAGCAACGTCACCCCCGAGCCAGGGCTATGAATCCACAAGGACGGTTCCAAAGTGAACTTGGCTTCCCAAAGCAGTCAGCTCTCAAGCTCTCACAAGCTTCCCAACACTCACAGCAATCCAAGTACCCAGCTCTCTTCTACCCAACTTGCACCACCCGAGAGAACGGACCTCCACCTTTCACTGCCACGCAGTCCCTCAGGCAGTCATTCTCCTTATTCGGGCCTCCAGCACAACTGGTCCAGAATCTCAATGCTGGAACTCTCAGGACTCGCAGCTGTGAGCCATGCTGGACACAAGCCACTGCACCTCAAACATGCAGGCCTCAAGGCACGACTGGATCACACCAGCGGCCACTACAGCCAACTATACCGTGGCTAATTCTATTGCAATTCGGTCCCCCTTCCCGAGACCAATACGCAAGTGAGGATGGATGGAGGAGGTAAGTTCATGGTAGTGCGTGAGGGTAGGAACGAGGTAACATAAAGGTGATGGAGCAGACAAGCCAACGACCAACCCCACAATCGAACCAGGGGCGGACTTAAGTATGTTCGTGGGGAAATCAAGAACCTCCTGGCCTCCCCAAGAAGCTCACGTAACCGATCCCCCCCTTTAGGCAAAAAGGTAATTAACATAGGAATAAACATTTAGCCTCTCAAGCCCCCTCTCTTGTGGAATCATAGCACCCTATAACTCTAGTCCTTGTCTGTCTAGCAGCCAACGATGTATTTATTATTAATAATGATAAAAACATTACATGTCTTGGGCACACTGGCCTTTTAATACTTGCTTGGGCACTCTAGCCTCTCAGTATCATAACAATACATTATTTAAAATGGGGTTTCAAAACCTAGGGTGTTACAGACCTCCCACACCATAGACCTAGCACACAAAAGGGTACTCTCCAAAACCAAGAAGCTAGCGCCCAAGAGAGGTGCGCACTTCAGCCCTAGAATATGTACTTGCTGAAATTTCCAAAATCACATGTGTGTTATGTGTTTCCTCAATGGGGAAATCACCTTTATTTATACTAGACTAGACACATCAAAAGTGGTGTCTATTGGCACAACAGGGCCGACCTCAATAACTCAGAATATAATTAATAATTACAATATTAATTATCTTTTACATTAATTATCTTTCACTTTATGGTGGGGCCGACCTGTACCCTTTACATCACAATTACGGTTACAGGTAAATCTTACTCTTAGACAATGTAGCAAGGGATCTCACACACCCACTAGTGCTCAGCCACTAGGGGCACGTCCACCTGTGCTCAGCCACAGGGACGTCCTACCCAACAGATCTCTATCTCACTGAGTCTCACATGAGAATCATCTGGAGTATCACATCATCTCAACTCTCTAGCAAGGGATCTCACACACCCACTAATGCTCAGCCACTAGGGGCACGTCCACCTGTGCTCAGCCACAGGGACGTCCTACTCAACAGATCTCTATCTCACTGAGTCTCACAGGAGAATCATCTGGAGTATCACATCGTCTCAACTCTCTACACAGAGGAGAACGATACACCCATCACATGGGCACCTTCACCCCTCATAGAGGTACACACATTGTTTCATCTCAAACGACACACCCATCTCATGGGCATCCTCCCCACACAGGGGCACACATCGTTCCATCTCAGTCTCAGAGAGGAACAACACAACCATCTCATGGGCACACCCAACTCATGGGCTCTCTCACAGGCCGACTCACTTAGTTTGTGTCCTGGAGGATGTCTCACGAAGTTGTAATCATCAACACTCCCTCTCAGCTAGGTAGGCATTCTCCACCAGGCCAAGTCTCTCACAGAAGTACTCGAACTTCGTCTTGGTAAGCGGTTTGGTGAAGATATCTACAATCTGCTCATGTGTAGGAAGGTATTGCACGTGTATTGCTTTCCTCTGCACCATGTCTCTGATATAATGATATTTTATCTCAATGTGTTTCGATCTATTGTGAAACACAGGGTTCTTAGAGAGCTTCACACAACTCTAGTTATCACAATGAATAATGGTAAGATCCATCTCATGATCAAATAAATCTGTCAGGAGCTTGCGAAGCCACACTGCTTCGCGGACTGCCACACTCAATGCTATATACTCTGCTTCTGCGGTACTCAAGGCCACAGAGCTTTGTTTCCTGCTGCACCAGGAAACCATGGCAAACCCCAAGGTAAAACAACAACCAGATGTGCTCTTTCGGTCCACTGTGCTCCCTGCCCAATCTGCATCGGCATATCCCTGCAAACTCAAGTCTACATTGGAGGCATATCTCATTGCATATCCAACTGTGCCTCATAGATATCTCAATACATGCTTCGCTGCTATCCAGTGAGTCTGTCCCGGCTAACTCATGAACTGACTAAGTACATTCATTGCATAGCATATATCAGGTCTGGTGTTAACCAGATACATCAATGATCCAGTCAGTTGTCGATACAAATGTGGATCAATCTCGCCTGAATCAGTAGAAGCATCATTCATTTTCTTCAAATCCATCACCATCGGTGTAGGCATGGATTTCCACTCTGTCATACCGAACTTCTTCAATATCTCCACTGTATATTTTCCTTGACTTAGGAAAATCTCATCAGTCCTCTGCCATACTTCTAGTCCAAGAAGTAGTGCATCATACCCAGATCCTTCATCTCGAATTCAGAAGCCAATGCTTGCTTGCATTCAGCAATAAGTCTTTCTGAACCAGTGAGGAATAAGTCATCCACATACAGTACCAAGATTAGGCACTCGTTACCAACAATATGATAATATAGGTTTGGATCAGCAACACTCTTGCTGAAGCCCAAACTCATCAGGAATCCATCCATTTTCTCATACCAAGCACGAGGTGCTTGCTTTAGTCCATACAGGGCTTTCTTCAACTTACACACATGAGATTTCTCGTCATGTATCACGAAGCCTTCTGGCTGCTCGATATAAACTTCTTCCTTAATCTCACCATTGAGAAAGGCTATCTTTACATCCATCTGATGTAGTTTCCAACCCATGGATGTAACTAGTGCAATGATAGAAAGGATGGAAGTGTATCGGGCTAATGGAGCAAATGTTTCATCATAGTCAACTCCCTCTACTTGTGAGAATCCTCTGGCTACAAATCTCGCTTTGTATTTCTCGACACTTCCATCAACTGCATGCTTGATCTTATAGATCCACTTGGAAGTCACTATAGACTTCCCTTCTGGTCTGGGAACTATATCCCATACATCATTCTTCAAGATGGACTGATATTCTTCTGTCATGGCATCTTGCCATACCTGCTCACCTGTCGCTTCTCCATGACAAGAAGGTTCAGAATCAATGATGTGGCTCATGGATGAAAAGTAGCTCGAAAATCTCTTTGGTCTCTTACTCTCTCGGGATGTGCCTTGAGGGGCTGCATGTCCCTCTGCCTCCTGCAGAGTTTGTCAAGCCCAGGCAAGCCTTTTATGGCCTACTGCAATGTCTCTGGGAATATCAACTGGAGCAACAGGATCAACTGGATTAACTGGATCAACTGGAATAATGGTCGTCTCCCTCTGAACTGCTGAAGGAGGAGAAGGTATTGTCTCGCTGTCAATCTCCATCTGAGATTCTCTGGATCTTTGAAAGGCTATCTCTTCTTCAAAGATAACATCTCTGCTCACTTCAATCTATCTTTGACCAAGGATGTAGATCTGATATGCCTTTGAAGATTCACAGTATCCCACAAATGCGCCTTTCCTGCCTGAAGGGTCTAGCTTGGACCTCTTTCCTTTGGGTACATGAAAGTACACTGGACACCCAAATATCCTGAAGTGTCCAATCTCAAGCTTCACTCCGATGAAGGCTTCTTCGGGAGTTATGTTCTTCAAAATCTGGTGAGGACTCCTGTTTTGAACATATACTGTTGTCATGCATGCTTCTGCCCACAGAATCATAGGTAGACTCTGATCATGTATCATTGCTTTGGTTGCTTCAATGATGGTTTTGTTCTTCCTCCTTCTCAAATAGTTTTGACTCCCTCTGAGTCAAGTGACTCCCTCTGAAGTCTGAAGGATAAACATCTTCCTTTCTTGTTAACCTGCCTGGAACAAGAAAACAAACGAAAGGAAACAAGACAAGAATATCTCCTAGAGGAGAATAATGAGTACATCTCTAGAATCAAAACAATTTTAAGGATTGTTGTCACAGCTACAACACCTACTTGTAATGTAGCAAACTTAGAAATGTAGGTTAGAGGCATGATAATTAAAACGATCAAACCTGGAGTCTTCACTTCCAATGTGTTGTTCCTCTGAAAGCACTGAGATCCCTCTGGATCCATGATTGCAGCAAAGGTTCCTTCCTCTTGCAAGTACCCTCATGACAATGATACAAATAATATATACAAGTGCATACCTGAGAGTGTTGATATGAAAAGGAAGGCTTCATCTTTGTTGTCTTCATTTCTCTGAAGTCTTGACTTCCCAGGACTGAATTTGCTTGATCCAACAAGATTATCTTCCATCATAGTGTTGTTCATCATATTTTCAGATTCTTTACAAACCCTTACCAACTGGGCTAGGAAACCTAACAGCTAGGCTAGGCTAGCAATCTTAGGTTTCGTTGGGCTTATGACTGCCAACAATAAGCCTTAAAAGTCAGAAGAACACTGATGAGCTGAAAAGCTCCTTCAATGAGCTGCAGAAACCCTAGATCTGAATTTTCTACAGAAAATTGCGAAACCCTAGGGCCAAATTTCCAAAATTCTCAGAATTGCAATCTGAGAGTTGTTAGAGGTGCACTGAGGGAGGTCGTACAGCCCTATGTAATTTTTAGCCCCAACGTTTCAGTTTTAAGTGTTGGAACACCCAAGAAGGAGAGGGTCGTACGGATTTCTGGAAACCCTAGGAGGTCGTATGGTTCTGCAGAAGAGAGAGGATGGCTGCTAGAAACTTGTGCAATGGCTTCTTCAAGACCTATGCTCTAAAACCATGTTGAATTTTCACTATGCTAGGCTCAAGCATGAGGTTTATTTCAATTTTAGCATTTACTTGAACCATAAACAAATGCAGCTACACCATTAACAATTGTTGCAATAACCAAGATCACAAGAAGAAATTCCATGCACAAGAACACAAGAAATATCCTGGGAAACCCTTCTCAACAAGGGAAGAAAACCTAGCAATCCTTTGTTATATTCTCAAGAGAAAGACCTCCCACACCATAGATCTAGCACACAAAAGGGTGCTCTCCAAAACCAAGAAGCTAGTGCCCAAGAGAGGTGCGCACTTCAGCCCTAGAATATGTACTTGCTAAAATTTCAAAAATCACATGCGTGTTATGTGTTTCCTCAATGGGCAAAACTCTATCTCATTGAGTTTCACAGGAGAATCATCTGGAGTATCACATCGTCTCAACTCTCTACACAGAGGAGAACAATACACCCATCACATGGGCACCTTCACCCCTCACAGCGGTACACACATCGTTTCATCTCAAACGACACACCCATCTCATGGGCATCCTCCCCACACAGGGGCACACAGTGTTCCATCTCAGTCTCAGAGAGGAACGACACACCCATCTCATGGGCACACACAACTCATGGGCTCTCTCACAAGCCGACTCACTCAATCTGTGTCCTAGAGGATATCTCACGAAGCTGTAATCATCAACAAAAAAAGGAACCTTGTCTCTGTTTTTGCCTTAGAGGATAAAGGCTACAAGGTTATTTTCTCTGAAGGAAAAGTTCTTGCATGGCACAAGAACTCACGCATGGATTTTGCCCAGGTGATTAGTGTTCGAGAAAACATTTTGTACAGATTGACTGTCCGACCAGTCCAGGCCTTGTTACATGATACTATCAGCTTGAGCGAGCTATGGCATAGGAGACTTGCTCATTTACATTATAGAGCCCTTCCCACTCTAGGGAAGATGGTGGCGGGCCTTCCATAGATACATATCGAGCATGATGGTGTTTGCAGAGGTTGTGCTCTTGGCAAGAATGTCAAGGGGTCCTTTCCGAGCAGTGACAGTAGATCCAAGGGGATCTTGGACTTGATACATACAGATGTTTGTGGACCTATGTCTGTTGCTTCCTTGAGCGGATACTTGTACTATGTGGTCTTTGTTATCGCACAGTTTGTAGCTAGGATAAAAGGCTGTAAGGTAGAGGGCCAAATTGGCGTAACAGGAACCTATCCCACCCAATGTCACCACGATGGGAAGGTTCTTTCTCTTTAGGGAGGCTAGGCCCAGGGGAGACGTCCCCGGTGACCTAGGATTTTGAAAGGGCTAAGGATAATAGGACAAGGACAAGTTCCCCCTTTCACAGATCACCGCCAATCAGATAGTCCCGGCTAAACAGCCAATAACAAGGTATAACCAAAGAAAAGAAAAGCACCTGCCTGAGACAATACAACAAGGAAACTAATACGTGCAATCTTTGATTAGTACTTCATATATATTAAAGACTATCTGGTATTCAATATGAGCAATTTGAAAGTAAATGTTGACGAAATCAATGTTTACAAAATAGCAATAATAAATGTATCACTTCATCAATAAATACTAGAATGATACAGCATTCAATATAACAAACAACTTCTTAACTCAATTAATGCCTTCAACTATCATTCAATTACTCAAAAGACAAAACGTTGCTGCAATAAAAATGAAATATTCAATGATGACGTCAGCAACTTAGGGTTAGTAGGTTAGTCTAGGCTAGGGTTAGTGTAGTTAGGGTTTCAATTTCAAAAGGTTTGAGAGTGTTTAGATCCAATTCTACTTCAACGCTGGAGGTCTTGGGATCAA
>ML820400.1:50900-63846 GCA_009831015.1 Picea engelmannii | reverse complement strand
AATGATCAAAAGTGACACATACCATGATACCTGGACCAATTACCTCATGGAGCAAGAACCTCTTCTAATACAAGACCAAGCCGATGGTGATGGATGTTGCTACTGCTGACAAGACAAAGCTGAGGGAAGAAGAAAAGGATGGGCCCTCCAGGGCCATGCTCAGGTCAATCCTGCTCTTGGTACTCCATGTCTAGGACTTGTGAGCCTCGAGACATGATCTCCTAGTTATCCCTAAAAAGCGGGGATAACAATCTTCATCGATGATCACTCTCGGAAGACGTGGATTTACTTCTTGAAGACCAAGGATGGAGTCCTTGCAAGATTTCAAGAGTTTAGAGCTCAGGTTGAGAACCTGACCGAGAGGAAGATCAAGGTGTTGAGATCAGATAATGGAGGAGAGTACACCTCCAGGGATTTCAGTGATTTCTGTATTGATGCAAGGATCAAGTGGGAGTACATCGTTCCTTATAACCCTCAGCGGAATGGGGTTGCAGAGAGGAAGAACAGATCCATTGTTGAGGCAACCAAAGCAATGATACATGATCAGAATCTACCTATGATTCTGTGGGGAGAGACATCCATGACAGTTGTGTGCGTTCAGAACAGGATTCCTCATAAGA
Source organism: Picea engelmannii (assembly GCA_009831015.1). NCBI lineage: Eukaryota > Viridiplantae > Streptophyta > Pinopsida > Pinales > Pinaceae > Picea > Picea engelmannii. The sequence goes on along the minus strand of ML820400.1, from coordinate 63,226 downwards.
TTCTGAAGAACATGACTCCCGAAGAAGCTTTCACCGAAGTGAAACCTAAGGTTGGCCACTTCAGGATATTTGGGTGTCCAGTGTACATTCATGTACCCAAGGAAAAGAGGACCAAGCTAGATCCTTAAGGCAGAAAGGGTACATTTATGGGGTACAATGAATCTTCAAAGGCATATCGGATCTACATCCCTGGTCAGAGACAAATCGAGGTTAGCAGAGATGTCACCTTTAAGGAAGAGATAGCCTTTCGAAGATCCAGAGAATCTCATATGGAGATTGACATCGAGAAGAAAGAAGAGACAGTACCTTCTCTCCCTTCTATAGTTCAGAGGGAGACAGTTACTGATCCAGTTGATCCAATTGACCCCGTAGCTCCAGTTGATGTTCCCACAGACATCGCAGTAGGCCAGAAGAGGCCTGCATGGGCTCAATAGACTCTCCAGGAGGCAGAGGGACATGCAGCTCCTCGTGGTACATACCGAGAGAGCAAGAGACCACAGAGATTTTCAAGCTATGTTTCAGCTATGAGTCACATCATTGATACTGAGCCTTCTTGTCATGGAGAAGCAGCAGGTCAGCAGGTTTGGCAAGATGTCATGACCGAAGAGTATCAGTCCATCATGAAGAATGATGTATGGGATATTGTTCCAAGACCAAAAGGGAAGTCTGTATTGACTTCCAAGTGAATCTATAAGATCAAACATGCAGTGGATGGAAGTGTCGAGAAGTACAAAGTGAGATTTGTGGCTAGAGGATTCTCTCAGGTGGAGGGAATAGATTATGAGGAGACATTTGCTCCTGTTGCCCGATACACTTCCATCCGTATGATTATTGCCCTTGTCGCATCCATGGGTTGGAGACTACATCAGATGGATGTGAAGACAGCCTTTCTCAATGGAGAAATTAAGGAAGAAGTTTACATCGAGGAGCCAGATGGATTCAGGATACATGAGAAGGAGTCTCATGTGTGTAGGTTGAAGAAAGCCCTGTATGGACTAAAGCAAGCACCTCGTGCATGGTATGAGAAGATTGATGGATACTTTATGAGTTTGGGCTTCAGCAAGAGTGTTGTAGATCCCAACCTATACTACAACATTGTTGGTGACGAGTGCCTGATTTTGGTCCTATATGTTGATGACTTATTCCTCATTGGTTCAGTAAGCCTTATTGTTAAATGCAAGCGTGCATTGGCTTCTGAATTCAAGATGAAGGACCTTGGTATGATGCACTACTTCTTGGGACTAGAAGTGTAGCAGAGGACTGATGAGATTCTCCTGAGTCGGGAGAAATACACAGTTGAGATATTGAAGAAATTCGTGATGACAGACTGCAAGCCCATGGCTACACCGATGGTGATGAATCTGAAGAAACTGAGTGATACTTCTTCTGATTCAGGCGAGATTGATCCACATCTTTACAGACAATTGATTGGATCATTGATGTATCTGGTTAACACCAGACCTGATATATGCTATGCAGTGAGTATACTCAGTCAATTTATGAGTCTGTCGAGACAGACACACTGGATAGCAGCAAAGCATGTGTTGAGATATTTACGAGGCACAGTTGGTTATGGACTGAGATATGCCTCCGGTGTAGACATGAGATTGCAAGGATATGCCGATGTAGATTGGGCAGGGAGCGTAGTGAACCGGAAGAGTACCTCTGGTTGTTGTTTTACTTTGGGATCTGCCATGGTTTCCTAGTGCAGCAGGAAATAGACTTATGTGGCTTTGAGTACTGCAGAAGTAGAGTATATTGCATTATGTGTGGCAGTCTGCGAAGTAGTGTGGCTTCGCAAGCTCCTTGCAGACTTATTTGGACATGAGATGGATTCCACCGTTATTCATTGCAATAACTAAAGTTGTGTGAAGCTCTCAGAGAATCATGTGTTTCACAATAAATCGAAACACATCGAGATCAAATACCATTACATTAGAGATAAGGTGCAAAGGAAAGCAGTACATGCACAGTACCTTTCTACACACGAACAAGTTGCAGATGTCTTCACCAAACCGCTTGCCAGGACGAAGTGCGAGTACTTCCGTGAGAGACTTGGCCTAGTGGAGAATGCCTCCCTAGATGAGAGGGAGTGTTGATGATTGCAGCTTCATGAGACATTCTCCAGATCATACTCCTCTGGACTGAGTCGAGATGATCTGAGAGAACGCCTATGTGATAGGTGAGTCGTACTCCTTTGGACTGAGTTGAGATGACTTGTGTTAGTCTCCTGTCATAGTCCTCTGGACTAAGTTGAGATGACTTGAGATGGTCTCCTGTCGTACTCCTATGAACTTAGTTGAGTTGACTTGAGATAGCTCTCCAGTTCGTACTCCTATGGATTTAGTTGAGTTGATCTGTTTGAGAGTGACGTCCCTTGTGGTTGAGCACATGTGGACTTGTCCCTAGTGGCAGAGCACTAGAGGATGTGTGTGAGACCCCTTGCTATATTGTCAAAGAGTAAGACTATTGTAAAACCCTAATTTGTATTGTGAAGGGTACAAGTCAGCCCTACTATGTAAAGACAATTAATATTATGTAAAAGATTAATTGTATTATTGAGTTGTACAAGTCGGCCCTATTGTGCCAATAGACATGTCAATTCATTGAGTTAGGTAATGTATATATTAGAGAGATGGATCCCCATTGAGGATCATATCTTATTCTCTCACAACGCATACTTGGAGCGCTGAAATTTAGTGTGCACTCTTTTCTATGTGCTATCTTTCTTGGTCATAGAGCACCCTATTGTGTGTGCTAGGATTTTTTGTGTGAGGGTTTCTTCTCTTGGCAATATAGTAAAGGGTTGTTGGGTTTTTCCCTTGTTTGAGAAGGGTTTTCCCAGGATAACTTCTTGTATCTTGTGCATGGTTATTCTTCTTGTGATCTTGGTTCACTGCAGCTATTGTATTGTTGCATTGTTTATGGTTCAAGTTCATGTTAAATTGAAAAGAAACTACACATGCTTGAGCCACTATTAAAAATTCAACAATCCTTATTGAAACCAACAATTACAACACATTTCATCAATTATTTAATTATCAACTACTAGAGTATATAGTATATACCTACACTCACATCAGTGAGTGGCAAATAATTGCCACAAATTAGAAAATTTGTTGTCTTTTCAAACAGGTAAATATCATTGTCCATTTTATCAATGCCCAATTACATTTACCTCTCCAAGATCTGGAAATCAAAAGTATTCAACATGTTCTTAAGTTCATGGTAACTGAAAAGGAAGGGCATCGATGTACAGATATGCTTTTTGTGTATTTTATACGATTATTAGACATGAACTGAACTGAGCCTACTAAAACTCTAATTTCAAAACTGCTTAGGGGCATTATTGAAATAGTAAATTCAGATACAGAAATGCACTATTATGGAACTGATCCTTGGAATAAAACTCCTAGGGTTGTTATAGCAAGATTTGCCTCACCCTATGCAATCTTGCACAGAGGGCCTTATTCCATTTCCCTATGCAAACTTATCTTCCCTGTTGATAAAATCCAGAGACAAAAATACAAATTTTTCCACTTGTACGCATCTTGCACACTATACAGCAAGCGTATACGCTGGCTGCTCCACTACAGCCCGCGTACATCGGGATTTGTGCCAGAAAATTAAAATTAAATGTCGGGTTTCCATGTCACGACAGGAGATCTCTGATCCTTGGCCTTCCATATACTGGAAACGTTCTGACTCGGCCCTTCAGTTCCATTTTGAAGGCTATAAATGGGCCAATTCCGAGCTATGGAAAAGGGAGAAAGAATTCAACTTTGAGAGCAAAGTTACTCTGGAGAAATTATTTACTTCATATTGAGTCTGCATCCCTTTGTCCTTTAAGTATGAACACAGTGTTCAGCCCCCAAGCTCTTCCCTTATTGATGGAGAACCTCATTGTCTCCCTTCTATGAGCTTGCCTTTGGTGGAGGATTGAAGTGGTGGAGGCCCAACTGGAAGGAACTTAGTTTCTCGGTTCTAAACTGTGCCGACACGGAAGTCTGTAATGTTTTCACTTCTGCTGATCATTTATTAATAGAAATACTCATTTCTCGTTCAATTAATATCTTGCAAATATATGAGTTATTATCCATGGGCGTATTTGTTATGTATATTGATGGATTATGCTATCTAATGTGCTAACCTTTTATATTACCACCATATGCTTGTTTTGGTTGTTTGTTGAGAACTTGTTGCAAGTATATAGCTTTGGGTCAAAGTGCTCAATGGTGGACATCATCGAACATCTGGACGAGGTAGGCCTCTTTCTTATCTCGCTTGCACATTGGTTTATATAGCATGTTTTTTGGGATAGTGTTGATTTCTACAATCATATCTGTCTATTGTGGTTTACCCTAGCCATAGAGAGATTTTCCTCGTAACAAGGGCAACATTCTCTTAGTCGATATGTTGGAAAAAAAGAAATGATAATTTCACATAGGTCAAATCACAGAGACTTTGTTATGGTTCTCACCTTTTTTTTCTAAAAAATACGTCTTATATTTACATAAAAGTATTTACATACAGCAATTCAAGATTAGCACTAAGTATTTGAGCAAGAGGTTAGCTCTAAGTAATGGTCCTAACCCTTAATCATATTACTATATTAATTATCTTTAATTACGGTTAACTCGGCCTAGGAGAAGGAATGTCCACCTAACCCTCTTTATTTCCTATGTATACACTAAGGATATTCATTTGAATAATCATTTTGTGTTGTACTGGAAATATTGTACTGGAAAGTTTCCTCCTTGAAGGGTATTATTATTCAATTGATTAATCACCTGTTTAATTAGATCTTTCCTATGCTGATTTGGTTATTTGGTTCATAACAATCTTCTTAGAATGGATTGTTTTATCAAGAGGAGAAACAAACTATGAGAACCAGACTGTTTAATTAGATCTTTCCTATGCTGATTTTGTTATTTGGTTCATAACAATCTTCTTAGAATGGATTGCTTTATCAAGAGGAGAAACAAACTATGAGAACCAGAGACAATTGGTCAAAACATATAGATCAAAACTTTTCCCAAACCCTATGTGAAGAATCAAAACAAATAGGGAATTATTAAATAGCTCTCATTATTTATCTACCTGTGAGAAGCAGTCGTTGTTGAGATATGCTTTAATAGGACCAACAAAGGGAGTACACCCTAGCAGGGATAATTTTATGGATGAAAATTTATTTCAGAATGTAGAAACCTTGGTGAATCTTACTAATCCTTAATATGTAAACTATAAAATGTTTGGCGATATTTTTGTAAAAATATTCAAATTTATAAGGATTTTATATATTTTCTATAAAATTTGGGCTAAGGCAAAATAATTATTTTCTATAGAACTTGGACAAATCACTTTTAGAAAAAATGAAAATTTGAAAAAAAAAAAAATTAAAAACATGAAAAATTAGCCCATAATAATATATACCCCTAAAATTTTCCATGCACCCTAGAAACCAGTTTAAGGAAAACACCACATGTTTTGTAAGAACACAACTAATAATAATGAATTCAACAGAAAACTCACCTTATGTAAGGAGATAAATAGACAATCGCATAGACCAAATACCGTTGTCTGCCCGTATCAAGCCAGGCGAACACCCAACTCTGCACGGAAAAGAAAACATAACAAATTCACTCATAGACCTAAGCCTAAGCATGTAATTTTATGTCAAAACAATTCTTGCAATCACTAAGGATATCTGAATTTGGAAACATGTTGACACAGTTGGTGCCGTTACACCCTTATACAAAACCCATATGGGTGGACCTAAAAGCCATATGAGTATATGTACATATGAATTTGAGGTACACCCATATGGTTGTGCCTCAACTCCATAGAAATATATATACATACGGGTATGCTGACATAATTGGTGTTGTTACACTCTTATATAAAACCCATAGATATATATACATATGGGTCTGACCTATTTGGAATCATGCTGATATAATTTGTGTTGTTACATTCTTATGTAAAACCCATAGGGGTGTGTCTGAAAGTTATATGGATATATATACATATGGATTTGAGGTACACCTATATGGGTGTGTCTGAAAGTCATATAAATATATATATGGAATAGAGGTGCACTTATATGGATGAGCCTCAAACCTATATAGATATATATAAATATGGGTTTGACTTAAACTCATTCATATATATATATATAACTTATAACCTATATATACACCTCAAACTTATAACCTATATGGGTTTAACCTAAACCTATATGGGTTTCAGACACATCCATCATGTAAGTTTTGATATGTGTGGGGTGTGAGAAACCCATATGGGTGTGCCTCACGCCAGGCCATTTATCACTCAAATTAACCAAAAAAAAATGTTCTGTTTTGTATTTTGGGGAATGAAAATATAATTACCAGCCAATTGAACAGGGGAATAAAGCTTATAATGCCCATGGCAGCATATCTCACATCTTCCATGCTTTCCCCATCTTCAACATCTTCCATGCTTTCTCCATCTTCATCGTTACTCTTATCCCGAACAGGGAAAACAATAGAGTTCAGAACACAAGTTCCAATCGCTATGGCCAATGGGGCATCATGTGACAGTTCTGATCGGCATTGCACAGTTTTGATCTTGGGCCGATCCTAGTTTATTCAAGGATAATGGAATGACGGGCATCAAATAAAACAGTTCTGGTACTGTAAACACAAAAAATGAAATAAAATAAAATGACTCTAACCAAAAATTTATGAAAAGCATACCTTGAATCGACCATTACTTGATGTGAAGCGTTGCAAATATAAAGTTGAAGGGCCAACGAAGGAGCTTCTGAATGTCTTGTTCAGCCTGGATCCCTGAGGTTGTAAAGCATGGAATTGCTGAAGGGAGATCATGTTTCCCCAATTGGGCCGGTAACACTGGTCCCAGATATACCATTGAATTCACTCCATCCTTGCAAACTTAGTAGGTATCCATCACAGAGCGAAATAGGACTATGGGATATCTATTGTTTATTTATTGAGATTTGTGTTAATACCGTTAAGAATGTTTTTCCTACTATTTTGTTATGGGGACAATATTATTTTTATTTTTATTAGTACCTCGTGGAGATTATTAGTCCCTGCCATAGGCATAGAGGGACTATAGCGATAAATCGTTGACTTCATATTAGTCTGTCCTTTGACTACAAATATTTCCATATTATCTATTGTTGGAACAAGGGCAGTGAAAACATCGATTTTTATATTAAAAAAAGTACCATATTTGTCATGATCTGATTGGACAATGGATTGGAGGTCTTATTGTCGGCTTCGCTATTCCCAATGTTATATATGTTGGCATATCCAAAGTATTTTATCGTATATGGTATTTTTGAATCATATATTTTGTTATGCATTCGTCGAAGGTGGATTAATGTTAGCATTAATTCGAATGTTTGGTTTAACATTTTATGCTAGGTAAATTTATGGCAATGTTTGATATGGTGGCATATCCAAAGTTTGGTCTCCCAATACATTCTCTGGTGTTCGAATTATTGTTACAAAAAATATAATAATTTTTTTGGGATACATCAGAGACCTGCCACATTGAATTTTTTTCTTAAATGTTTACAGAGCATTTCTGACAGACTTAAATGTTTACCTAACAGGCTTGGTAGTGTTGAATGGTTACTTAACAGGCTTGTTACAAGACATTATCTTCCGTTTTTTAAATTTATATGCTTCAGCGGCATTGTTGGTTCACTGATCCATGCTTGTTTTTTGCATCTCCACTGGTTTCTTATTTGCATGTTGTTGTTGTTCTTGCTTGCCTCTTCGTGTTGTTGCAGTTTGTACGTTTGGGTTTCTGCAATCGCGATTGGAACATCATCATTCTTGAGGGAGTGGTCGTTGTTTGCTTCTTTCTTCGTTGTATGTTGTTTATTGTTGTTTGATTCGACTTTGCAAGGTTCCAGTCCTACGCCTGCAGTTGGACCTTTTGGTGCTTCTTAGCTGGGTTCTTATTTGTTGCTTGTTCTTGTTTGCCTAGGGTTTGCAATGTTGGGATACTGCATCCGCAGTTGGATATCTGGTTACATTTTTTACAGTGGAGTCTGCATAGAATACTATTAAGATAAAATAATAGACTAAAAAATTGCAGTCGATGTAAATTGCATCTCTTACGTGTTGAAGCAGAGTTTGTCAGCCTCAAAGTATATTTCATAGTTGACGATGTTTTTCCCATGGATTCTGTGTTACTATGGTTTCATAGTTATGAGAGTAGTTTTTTCTGTGTGAGCGATATAATTGTTCTCTCCCTTTTATTTTCCTCTTGTAAACTATGTTTCTGACTCTATAGTTTCTCGCCTTTCTGTGGTCATTCCAACCGACCGACGTTCGGTTGCATACTTAGCCAGTTTTACAGACGCAGCTTCGCGGATAGGTTGTATCGAACTATGACAGGTCGTGTTCAGTGTATACATTAGCATTCCCGAATTAGTTTTCTTTAAAAGAATGGCTCCTGGACATAAGAGATTGAAATTTATCAAATTATAGGTTTCCTAGACAACATAAATTAATGATCGTGGGTTCTCGGGGTGGTGGGCTGAAAATTGGGCTCATGTTGTTCTGTGCCCTACAAATAGCACGGAGAGTTTCGCGATCATTCCGACCAACTGTCGTTCGGTTGCATACTTAGCCAGTTTATGGACGCAGCTTCGCGGATAAGTTGTATCGAACTATGACAGGTCGTGTTCGGTGTATACATTAGCATTCCCTAATTAGTTTTCTTTAAAAGAAGGGCTCCTGGACAGAAGAGATTGAAATTTATCAAATTATAGGTTTCCTGGACAACATAAATTAAACATAGGAAATATGTAATTTTATAAAGTAGATATATAAAGCATGCACGGAGCCCTCATCCCATACTTAGCCAGTTTTTGCATCGCGGGTTCTCGGGGTGGCTGGCTGAAAATTGAGCTTCTGTTGTTTTGTGCCCTACAAATAGCACGGAGAGTTCCGCGATATACAAATTAACAATCGGACTTGCGAACTATTTGAATTTTAAGGGCCTCATGTCCAAAAAATTTAGCATTCTCGAAATAGTTTTCTTTACGTACATTTTACATATATTGGTGGACAAAAACACACAAAAAAATAATAGTAAGCATTTTTTGGATCATGGGTTCTCGGGGTGGCGGGCTCAAAATTGGGCTTATGTTGTTCCGTGCCCTACAAATAGCATTGAGAGTTCCGCGATATACAAATTGACAATCGGACTTGCGGACTATTTGAATTTCAAGGGCCTCATGTCCAAAAAATTTAGCATTCTTGAATTACTTTTCTTTACGTACGTCTTACATACACTCGTGGACAAAAACACAGAAAAATAGTAGTAACGTCTGTTACATAGGCCTCCATCCCCGCTACCTTTTGCCCTTCCCAATAAACATTAATTATGCTTTCAAAAATCAGAACCGACCAGACAGGTTCGAAAATATGGGCTTTAATAACTGGAAAGCTCGAGGACATCTCCATTAAAATGAATAGACATGTGAATATTATGGGATCTGGTAATTTCTTTTTGCCTGCATTTTGAATTTGCGATTTTTTTTTATTTTTTATTTTTTGGCTTGTGTTGTTTTAGTTTTCTTAAAAGCTTCAGCATAGTCCACGAACGTGTCACCCACAGAGGCCTTGACATCATGTCCCTCTTTAATATTGTGCATATCTTAGATGTCAGATTTGAGAGTCTGCTCGGATATGGGAATTTTAATACGTGTTGTTAGTCACTATTCAACGTACATATTCGAAAAGATTGGCATTAATAAGCGAAAAATATCGAGAACATCTATCATTAAAACGAATCAACACAAAATCTATGGAAGATCATCTAGCGTTGCTTTTAAATACTTATTGTCATTTCTCTCTATCATCAAAGAGTTGCGCTTTAAGGTGCCTTCATTCTAATGTTCTTGGTCACGGACATGTAAGACAACTTAGAGATGCGATTGAGGCCCAGATGAAAGAAGAGAGACTAGTTTTATGTGACGTGAGCTTTGAGTAAAAAGAAAACTTTGTTATACAATAGAAACTCAGAGAGGAGGAAAAAAAAAGAACAAGTATGTTCTGGTTGGTGTTCTCCCTGTGTTCGATGCTTTGGTTGGTTGAAAACGTTGCCTTCAGATTTGTTTGTTGAACTTCTTTGTTTTCTTGCTAGGGATTGTAATGGATTTTGAGGTCACGTGCAAAATAGTTCTTCATTTAAGTATATAGCTTCTTCCAACAACACAGATTTGGCAAGTGTATCAAATTCTATAGATCCCACAAGAATTTGTCTTCCTCGGGGGCGACACATTTACAGTGGCTTGCAAAATGGTCTGTCATGTTCGTAAATGACGTGAAATATTACCCCATTTGCGAATGTAACCAGAGGCGGGTAACAGAAACTGTATGGGTGGATAAAATGACATATTATCATTACAAAAGTTTCTATTTCAAAGTTTGATGAGCTACATGTGGGTCTGGTAACTGACTTGACAGAAAGCCATGTTCTTTGTCAAAGTTTGTTCAGCTTCCTCTGGATGTAGTTGCAGACTCCACATATTTGGTGTCAACTCCAAACATTCCAGACCTTTCTGTGGGCTGCCATACCTCCACCGCTATGAGGAAAGATATATTCTGATGCCATCTGCAAAATTTGATACACTTGCTAGACCTGTGTTGGTGCGTTCTACAGCATTTGATGCACTTGCCACACCTGTGCTGCTCGAAGAAGTTATGTACCTCAACATATTTGCATTTTGCATTTGGGTTGGACGTTTCTTCCAATTTACTGTAATAAAGCAAAGAAGTTCAACATGCAAATATTCAGGCAGACTTTTCAACCAAACAGATGATCGAATATAGGGAGAATACTAGTCACAACATACTTGAATTTTTTTCCCCTGCCATAGTTATTGTGACATAAAACGACTCCGTCCACTTTGAAATCGGCCTGAATCGCATTTCTAAGTTGTCTCAGATGTCAAGGGTCAGGAACATTGCAAGGAAAGCACCTTAAACCCCAACTTTTTGAAGGCATAGGGAAATTAATACTTGACAAAGAATGGAATGTTGAATAACCAGCCATTGCAAGCAGGCCATATCTGGAAGAGACAAGGTATTCAAAAAACTAGGATAGATGTAGTTGGCAGCACCGATTAAGTACAAAACCCAAAATTGATATTCAATTCTTTTTTTACGAATAAAGGTTTTGAACGTTAAGAAAACTGTCAAGAAGCTTCATCAATGTACATATTTTTTATTGGTCGGCGACAGGCCAAATCACAATCGTTGTGGCAAATAGCCTCAGTTGTATTTTGTAACCCATCTTATTTGAATATAGAATAATTTCGGTTTATTTTTTAATAGTGTTTTCCAATTTCCGGTATTTGTTTTGATTTTATTTTGTACCTTCTTCCCCTGTGTCGTTAAACATGGACGACAAGTTTTTCTTTCTGTTGCCCACTACTTCAATCTAAATAAAGCCTGCTTTGTTTTTTCTTTACATTTTACATTTAAGAATAATTTTCATAAGCCATACTTATGTGGCGTCGGCCCTGTATTTAAAGAAAGAAATTGGAGGACTTGTCCTGCTTCCATTCTTCGGGTCTCGTAAATAGAATGAATTAATGAGTTACAACAAGGTGGCTCAAGTGTTGACGCAATGTTCTTGTTCAGTATGTTGGATATATTGCAGCTTCTTCTATTTGATAATATCCGTGCATATATACTAATATCAGTACTATTGGAATAAATACAAAAAACTTCATCTTCGGCAAAGCTTAGGCAATTATGTTTGGGTTTGCAGTATTAAACAACTATGTTCCATGTTCCGTCATATACATCTTGCAGCCAAAGAACTTCAGTAGTCTGCAATTTATGCTTTAACTATTGATAACTCACTAGGTGTTTGAAAATCTTGGCATCTCTATCTAAAATGCTTCTTGGATGCTGGAAATGGAGAGAGCCGGAGCAATGCGGCCGCGGCTAGGGCCTAAACCCTAGCCGCCCTCGGCCTGGTTTTGTTTGCAGGGACGCGAATCATTGCAGCAACGGAGGATTACAGGTCCACGGGTGGCGTAGCAGTGCGACCCTCGCCTTGCACGCGATCTGGAGTTTGCAGGGGCGAGGATTACAGGTCTAAGGCCGGCGTAGCAGTGCGCCCTCGTCTTGCCCGCGTTCTGGTGTTTGCAGGGGCGCGCCTTCGTGTGGAGCAGCGGCCAGGAGATCTCAGGGCTGCGGTTCCCTCTTGCATGCGGTTGGCATGCGTTTTGCTTCTGCTCTGGAGGTCGCCGCATACTCCAATGGCCCCAGTCCCGTCCGCCGAGA
>ML820400.1:0-48705 GCA_009831015.1 Picea engelmannii | reverse complement strand
CCGTTGTTCCTTTCCATACCTAGGCAACTTTATGGTCGCGGTTGCCGGGTTGGCGCATACGAACTGGGCTTTTCTTCTTCTCGCTCGTTATCACTTTCTGGATATATACTTAATCACATTTCTATGGTATCAGGTTCCAGAGTTGGCAGGCTGACATGTCTTCATCTCCATCTATATCCTCACACGACGGATCCGACCGACCGTTGTTCCTTTCCATACTTAGCCAATTTTATGGCCGCCGCTGCGGGGTCGACGCTTGCGAACCCAGCTGTTTATCATTCTATTATATATATCTTGCACTCAAAACATCTGTGATCTACAATTCCACCGCGGGTTCCTCGTATACATTAACTTCGTTCAAAATATATGTTGATGCTTTCCATCCCCAACAACTTCGCGTCCTTCCTGATATACATCAACGATGCTTTTACTAGTGACCACTGGACACAATGGTACGAAAGATTCTTTTGTGATCTGCAATTTATGCCTTAACTGGTGAGAACTCAGCAGGGGTTCGAAAGCATTTGCATTAATAATCAAACACTAGATGTTCTTCTGCGAGATACTTAGTCATTTTTCCCTTGTCTTCTTCCCGTGTATTATCGCTTTCTAGTTATATACTTAGTTGTATTTCTATGATTGCGGGTTCCAATGTTGGCATGTTGACATATCTTCATCTCCATCTATATCCTCGCATGGCGAATTGGACCGCCCGTTGTTCATTTTCATACTTAGTGAATTGAACTCTACTGCTTTTTGTTCCGTCATATACATCTTCCACTCAAAATTTCTGTAATCTACAATTCCACTACGAACTCCTCCATCCTTTTCCCATTTTTTTCTTCCCGTGTATTATGGGACTATAAAGTATGGACATGATATTTTATAGAGCATGTACGGATTCCTCATTCCATACCTAGCGACATTTTGGATCGCAGGTTCTCGGGCGGGCGGGCTCAAAATTGGGCCTCCATTGTTCTGTGCCCTACAAATAGCACCCAAAATTCCGCGATATACAAATTGACAAGCAGACCTGCGGACTAGCTAACTCAACATTGCACTTCTATTGTTCTGTGTCCTCCAAACAACGCTCCCAGTTGCGCGATATACAAATTGACACACTGAGTGCAGGACTGGCGGGGTGGAGATTGCCATTGTTTACGGATGTTAATCCCTATGAAGTATCTAACAATATCTAAAAAAATATTTTCAATACTAAATTAGCTCTTAGTAGTGACAACTGGATATAGAGGTACAAAACAATTGGCATCACACCCTCCGCAATATACAAATTGACTACCGGATTTTGACATCATCTGCTCTTCCATGTTACAGATTATGCATTCAAATGTTCGGAGCGATACAATTTGAACGTCGGGGCCTCGCGTCTTCTGCAAACACCTTGTTAGCATGTTTTGGATCCTTCTGTTGTTGGGTTCACGAAATGTGCAACTCTTGGATATTGTTTCGGGTTGGCACCAAGCTTCGTTGAACCAAGATATTGTGGAGGGTCAGATGCCAAGTATTTGTTGCTGCCTCAGTTGGCATCCGACCCTCCGCAATATACAAATTGACTACCGGGTTCACATCTTGTACTCAAAATTTCCGTGATCTACAATCCCACCGCGGACTCCTTAGTCCTTTTTCCCTTTTCTTCTTCCCCTGTATTATGGCTCTCTGGTTATATACTTAGTCGTCTTTCTATGATCGCAGGTTCTAGTGTTGGTGGGCTGACATCTTTATCTCCATCTATATAATCACACGATGAATCCAACCGACCGTTATTTCTTTCCATACTTAGCCAATTTTATGGCCGCGGTTACCGGGTTGGCAGTTTCAAACTCTGCTTCTTCTTGTTCCGTGATGTACATCTTGCACTCAAAACTTTCGTGATCTACAATTCTACCGCAGACTCCTCGAACTCGCAAGCTTCACTCTACCATGATTCACAAATGTCCTTCCTAATATACATTGGTTATGCTCTTACTAGTGACTCTTACAAGTGAAAACTGCACACACTGATACGAAACAGTTCGCATCCAACCCTTAGCAATATAGAAATTGACTACCGGGTTCCGACATCGTCCCCTCTTCCGTGTTACAGATTATGCATTCAAATGTTCTGAACGATACAATTTGACCGTTGGGGCCTCACGTCTTCTGGGGAGACCTTGTGACCCTATTTTGGATCCTCTTGTTCACGGGTTCACAAAATCTCCAATTATTAGTTAGTGTTTTGGGTTGGTGCATTCGAACTCTGCTACTTCTTGTTTCGTGATATACATATTGCACTCAAAATTTCCGTGATTTACAATTCCACCACAGACTCATTGGTCATTTTCCCCTTGTATTATCGCTTTGTGGTTATATACTTAGTCTCCTTTCTATGATTACGGGTTCCAGCGTTGACGGGTTTACATATATTTATCTCCATCCATATAATCACACGACGAATCCGACCAACCGCTGTTGCTTTCCATACTTAGCCAATTTTATGGCCACGGTTGTCGAGTTGGCGACTTCGAACTCTAGTTCTTGTTGCGTCATGTACATCTTGCACTCAAAACTTTTGTGATCTACAATTCTAGCGTGGACTCGTCGAACCCGCAAGCTTCACTCTACCACAACTCATAAATGTTTCAAAGTATCTCTTGCTGCCTTCCATCCCCACTAACTTCTTGTCCTTCCTGATATACATTAGTTATGCTCTTACTAGTCATATACAAATTGCCCTTTGGGCTGTCCTACCATACCCTCTTCGTTGTTACGTGTATTGCACTCAAAAAGTTCTGAGACATACAATTTGACCCTTGCACCCTCACCTTCAACGGTTGTACCTTGCAACCCTATTTTGAAGTTGTTTTTTTCTCGTGCCCGCGACTTCCGTACTTTCTCTACTATGCAATTAGAAACCTTTCATGCTAACAACTGACCATGCAGGAACCGTCAACATTGTCATTAATGGGTGAAACGCTCGAGGAGATCTCCCATTATTATGCATTAAACCAAGATGTGTAGAGAGTTATTTTGTCCCTTTCGATTGTTCATCTCGAACAGGTGTCGTCATGTTGTCCCGCTCAAGAAATCTACAATGCTTAATCGCTCATTGCAATATCCTCCATGTTCGCATTTCTATGTATGCAATTACTAGTGTTTAATGCTAACAACGCATCATGCAACAACCATCCAAATTGTTATTAATCAACGAAAGTCTCGAGGACATCTCCCATTCACATGCTTTGGACCAAGATTTGCGCAGGGTTATATTATCCCTTCCAACTTTTCATTTCATTCATCATTTGGAGAAAACAAACGTTCTTGTAGACTTATGGCAGCAGGTCGACAACAGTTTTGTGGACATACAGTAAATATGTTCGCACATCAGGACCAGAACTTCCAGTGGTCCAGGGCATACTTTTACTATTCATCCCATTCTGCCCAAAATGAAGTGATTTGGACCTCTTGAATCGCTCGTATAGGCTGTGTCCCTGAGGTTTTTGACTGTAAGGAGGTGGTCTCTTGGTGCACCGAAAAATATATTCTAGGCCAAAGAATTATTCCACTGCACGACCATTCTCCTGTTTCTTTGTCACCTCAGGTCTTCCGCGAGATGTTAAAATTGTCGTAGCCAACATTGACGTTCAGAGGACAAGACTGCAAGCAGTTTCTAGAAAAACATGATAACAGGTTGGAAATCTTAGCCAACTTCCTCGAAGACCCAACAACAGTTCCTGAAGATATCACAAGATTGCAGGTAAGTTCCTTTAGAAATCCATTCCGGGTAATTGCTTGGTTGTTTACAAGAATAATGAGACATGCATCCACGACAAACATTTCCCATATAATTATTTATATTTTATATTTCACAGTCAAGGAACAATACATTTTCGATTGGGGGAAGCTAATTTCCATTGAGCTCTGTTTCCAGTTATCACGATTCAAAGAATCGAATAAATTTTATATGTCATCCTACTTGATTTTCGCAATTGTCCATTGTTGCTCGTTTCCAAAACTTTCTCTTTCCAATAAAATAAACTGTGGATTCGACCCAGTAACATTCTGGTAGGAGGCCCTGTGGAGGCACAAGGCCTCCCATTGTTTTTATGAAGTTTTTAATGGCTTTGTCTCAGTTTTCAAAGATTTATTGTTAGGCAAGGATGCTCCGCGGATGTTTAGCCAGACAACCAAGTTTTTGAACAGGAAGGGCACACTTGAACAAAAGGAAAATCATAGTGTCCTCATGGTCTTTGTCTCTAAGGAAAATCTTTCTTTCCTTCCATGCCACATCACGGACAAGATATTTTTTGCAGAAATAGCAAGGCAATACAACCATTGGTTGCATTTTTTCCATGACAAGAAAAAAAACAGTTCATTCCTCTGCCCTGGAAAGTCAGAGACTTTGTGTGCAGAAACATCAACAAGATTGACGAGTTTGTCGCCCATTTCAAGAAATTGAACCTAATGTATGTTGAAAGGATAAAAGGGTTCGACCCTAATGGGATTTTTCAAGAACATTTACTGGTGGTTGGCTTTAACACCTCTTTTATCCATAGACACCTGACCCAAGACAGGGACAGTGTTGACATCAATCTTGCTTCTGTCGATTGCGACACAAATACATTGCAAAGCGCGACTGAATTGTACATACAACATGGAAAATTATCTGGTTAGAAGAGTACCCAGTCCCCCGCCAACACTCCCAAGAACACGACATCACAGAGCATCGCTTCGACAGTTCACCTCAGTAAGAAAGCAACCCAGAAATCTTCGAACGGAGGAGGAGATAAGAACCCTCCTCGCATAAATATTGATAGTTCTCACAAAATTCCACTAACGAAGAAGAGAAAAAACAATGTAGGGCAGGCGGAGGAACCTGAAATTGAAAGTGGACAGCTGCAACTTGAAATTGAAACTGAGCACATGCAGAAAATTCGGTTGTCTGCGGTGGAAATATTTGAGACCGACTTTTTTGACGAAGATGAATCCTTCGTATTCCAGAGCGTTGTTTTTGACAACCAATAATAAAAGTATGGTCATTGAAAAAAGAGATGTAACAAACAAGAAAGTCAAATCTCGCATAGAGATTAACTTTAGGAAAATGCGATCGTCCCAAATCTCCTCATTTCACCAAGTAATCGGTGAAATTCTTCGTGATTCCATTGAAGGAATTGAGACAGAAAATGCCAATCTGAAAGATCGCCTCAACAAATTTGAGCAGGCTTTCATTGCAACCCCATAATTTGCCAGCCCTTTGGCAAAAATCGTGCCTGCTACCACTGCAACCAAGATGAAAGTATCCTCTACCTTCCTTGCATGCTCTAGAGCCCTTGTAGAGAATAACATCAACAAAAGAATGCAACTAGTTAGTGAAGCCTGGGAAACATCGCAAAATTTAGTTTCCTTCGAAAAGAAGGCAAATGATTTCCTGCAACATTTGGAGGCGAATTTAAAAAATGATCAGCGTTTCTGTGAACAGGTGCTGGCTCATTTTGCCAACTATGTTGTCAATACATCGGAACTGAAAAGAAGACAAGAGAAACTCCCCTCCCCAAAGCGGACCAAAAAAGTAAAAGCATGTTGGCAAAAGAAAGTTAACAACCTGGAGCTCATTGTCAAATCATGTAAACAAGTCATATCAGAAAAGGAAGATTTATTCACAAGCCTGCTCCAAATGGACTTAGCCAGAAGTACCAACGAGGTTCAAGACCCAAACTTAATTCTCAAATCATTGTCAATCACTAAAGAAGCCTTCCAGGAACAAATTGATATTTGAAAGGGGTTGTCTTTCAAAAAGTTTTACGGCATACTTGAACATCATCTAGATGAGTACGAACGTTGGGTACTGGACTATGCGGCACACAATGAAGAAATTGAACAGAGTCTGCATAGTATTTCAATGGATCTAAGGAAATTAGAAAACGACCTTTATGACATAGAAATTCAGGATGAAATCAACACGACCCCCATGAAAAGCTACATCGAAGAATGGTTCCAACAGAGAATGGACAACCTCGTCTAGGAAGGGAAACAACCGGTCGGCAGGACTCCACTGACCATCGACGAAAACAACAAAAACGCATTGGCTTCATAGTAAGTCTATACCAGCATCTTGTTTTCTTTATCAATCCACTTATGACCTCTTTAAATAGAAAACTGTAACCAAAGACTCATAACTTCCAATTTCTTCTTTTCAGGTCTTCCTCTTTACCGTCGCACACTTCTTCTTTCGACGTTCCTAATTCTTGTACTTATTTATTTTTATGGTCCGTGGGAACCCCAACCCCAGTCTATATGACAAACGCATTTAAATTTCCAGAAAGATGTAACATACATTATTATATTTTGATAAATTTCAAATAAAATTGATTCGGCAATGCCTTTATTGTATACTAAATTTTGAGTTTCCAGGAACCTTTCTTGTTTGTTCCAAAGAAAACTAATTCGGATCTGCTTTATTTCTTGTGTTTTATTGTATGCTAATTTTTTTGTCTTGCACGACGTTGTTACTATTCTATTGTATGCTAACTTTTTGGGTGTCCAGGAACCAATACTTTGATAAATTTCGATTTTTCTTGTGTCCAGAAGCCTTTGCTTTTAAGCAAACTAATACGGGAATGCTAATTTTTTTGTGTTTTTCTCCACGAACCTATGTAATAGACGTTATTACTATTTTACTGTATGCTTTTAAATGTTGATGTAATTTCCATAGATATGTAACATACATTATTTATTTTTGATAAATTTCTATAGTCCGCAAGTCTGCTTATCAATTTGTATATCGTAGAACTGTCGGTGCTGTTTGTAGGGCACGAAACAACAGAGACTCAATTTTGAACCCACCAGCCCGAGAACCCGCGATCTAAAAACTAGCTAAGTATGGAGGCATGCTATATTTTTTGTGTCCTATTGTATGCTAATTTTTTTGTGTCGTTGTTACTACTCTATTGTATGCTAACTTTTTGGGTGTCTAGGATCCTATACTTTGATAAATTTCGATTTTTATTCTGTCCAGAACCCTTTGTTTTAAAGCAAACTAGTTCGGGAATACTAATTTTTTTGTGTTTTCCTCCACGAAACTATGTGACAGACGTTATTACTATTCTATTGTATGCTTTTAAATGTTGATGTAATTTCCAGAGATATGTAATAGACATTATTTATTTTATGATAAGTTTCTATAGTTCGCAAGTCTGCTTGTTCGCAGAACTCTCAGTGCTATTTGTAGGGCACAGAACAACAGAGACCCAATTTTGAGCCCGCTAGCCCGAGAACCCGCGATCCAAAACTGGCTAAGTATGGAATGAGGACTCCGTGCATACTCTATAAAATCTCATCCCCATACTTTATAAAAGTGCATATTTCGTATGTATAAAACTAAATATCTACTTTCTAAAATTTGATAAATTTCAATTTCTTTTGTGTCCAGGATCCCTTGTTTTAAAGATAGCTAATTCGAGAATGCTAATTTCTTTGTGTTTTTTTCTACGAACCTATGTAACAGACGTTACTATTATTTTTGTGTTTCTCTCCACGAACGTATGCAAAGAAAACTATTTCGGCAATGCTAAATTTTTTGTGTCCAAGAAAAACCCTTCTTTTAAAGCAAACTAATTCAGGAATGCTAAATTTTTTGTGTCCAAGAAAAACCTTTCTTTTAAAGCAAACTAATTCGGGAATGCTATTTTTTTTGTGTTTTTCTCCACGAACCTATGTAACAGAGGTTATTACTATTCTATTGTATGCTTTTAAATGTTCATGTAATTTCCAGAGATATGTAACATACATTATTAATTTCTGGTAAATTTCTATAGTCCGCAACTCCGCGTGTCAATTTGTATAGCGCAGAACTGTCGGTGCTATTTGTAGGGCACGGAACATCAGAGACCCAATTTTGAGCCAGCCGACTTGAGAACCCACGATCCAAAAACTTGCTACGTATGCAATGAGGGCTCCATGAATGCTCTATAAAATCTTATCCCCGTACTTTATAAAAGTACATATTTCGTATGTATAAAACTAAATATCTACTTTATAAAAGTACATATTTTGTATGTATAATTTATGTTGTCCAAAAACCTATAATTTGATAAATTTCAATTTCTTTTGTGTTTAGGAGCCATTGTTTTAGAGATAACTAATTCGGGGATGCAAATTTCTTTGTGTTTTTTTCCATGAACCTATGTAACAGACGTTACTACTCTTTTTTTGTATTTCTCTCCACAAACGTATGGAAAGAAAAACATTTCTTTTAAAGCAAACTAATTCGAGAATGCTAATTGTTTTGTGTTTTTCTCCACGAACCTATGTAACAAACGTTATTACTATTCTATTGTATGCTTTTAAATGTTCATGTAATTTCCAGAGATATGTAACATACATTATTAATTTCTGATAAATTTTTATAGTCCGCAACTCTGCTTGTCAATTTGTGTATCGCGGAACTGTTGGTGCTATTTGTAGGGCATGAAACATCAAAGGGCCAATTTTGAGCCCGCCAGCCCGAGAACCCACGATCCAAAAACTGGCTAAGTATGGAATGAGGGCAATCTCATCTCCATACTTTATAAAAGTACATATTTCGTATGTATAAAACTAAATATCTACTTTATAAAATTACATTTTTGGTATGTATAATTTATGTTGTCCAGGAACCTATAATTTCATAAATTTCAATTTCTTTTGTGTCTAGGAGCCCTTGTTTTAAAGATAAATAATTCGGGAATGCTAAATTTTTTGTGTCCAAGAACCTTTTAAATGTTGATAATTTTTCATATTTTTCAGGAATAATTAATTCGGGAATACTATGTTCTGCATGCAAACCACATGTATTTCAACTTGCTAGCCACATGTCTGTACTAGGTCGCATTTACTCCCATCCCAACCTGGCAGGGACTACGTTGCCATGCAACACTTGTTGTATTGAGTTTTGGGCAATGGTCGATGTGGGAGCAATAAAATTGCCAATATAGCTTATGGTCGCTAAGGTTTGGCTGAAATAGCTCTTAAATTTTTATTTTTAATTTTATTTTAAGGGAAAAAATTAAATAAACTAGCATACTTCTAAAGCAGGGGAAAGGGAACGCTAAAGAAAACACAAGGTAGATATGTTGCCAAAGAAAAATAATATATTTTTTTGGATATTATAATTTAATGGTAAAAAATTAAAGAAGAATACACATGTTTGAAAGAGAATAACCAATGAATAACATAATTGCAATGTGGAAGAGTAGTCACAACAATGGAAAGTTTTGCATTAGGTGAAATATCTTGATGTTTCATTAAATAAAATGCATCATATCCAACGAACCCAAAGCTTGCCTTTGAACATATTCTAAATGTGTTTAGAAGGAACTATGTTTCGAGATTGAAGTTATATGTATGTTTTGGACATTTTAATTTGTATAGGGAGATAGCTAGGAGTGTTTTATTTCTCCATTTTGTGTTAGAAGTGCAAAATCCGAGCTACCTTGAACTCCTCCCTCCTCATTCCACGTCCTTTGTCCATGGTGAATGAGTACTACTCTCTTTGTTGCTCATGCTCATGCTTTGTCTTCTTATTTTCTCTGAAAGTCCACATTCAAAACCTTATATATGTTCCCCTAAATTCAAATCCAATTCTTCTTCTTGTATAAAACCCGAAAATATAGCCTCCATTGAACTCCCTACGATTACAATGAGTTAAGGCAACTCCCATATATATGTTGAAGACCCTCACTCCATCTTCATTTGCTACAGTGTTGAGTATTGAACAACTGGCACAACGACAATAATGATTTAAATGGAATCGAGAGTCATCCAGAAATGAATTGGCTATGTCTATCACCAAAACATATTTAGTGGAATTCAATAGAATTTAGAATGTCCTATCTTGTCACTCACTCATTCAAACTTGTGGTGGGACGCTCTCGCATTCTTACAGAAACATAGTCAATCCCATGCCCATTGTATAAGGCTACAATTTGGTTTGGTAAAAGAACTACCAAAGGTCTGGCATGCAGTTACAGAGAAAATATAGCAAAGTAGGCTTTGATAATGCCCACGACCTAAGGTCAAAAGGATATAGATGATCACTGTGTATAAGGTTGTACACCCTCTTCTCTAACATAAAAAACTCAATTATGAATTCAGAAAACCTTGCTAAAGCTTGTGGGCTACAAAACTGTGAGAGCCAAACCAAAACAAAGCTTTAAAAAGAGAAGAAAAAATGTTGATAGGAGTAAATGGAAATGTTATTATCCTTGGGAGATATTTGTCTTACACTGTGTATTCATTTCTAAAGATGTTTTGGAGCTATAATTTTTTTTTCCAAAGGTCTTGACTCTAATATTCTTGCAAAGCTTCCAAAGAAATACCATTTAACTGATTCACAGATTGATCACTTCTTTCATGTAGCCACTTTTTAACATTTCATTTTCTATTTTTCCTTAAGGTCCTGTCAATGTATGCACAAATATGTAGTCTCTTGGATGTTGTGCTCTCTTCCATCAATATAAGCTCGACAAACACAAAAGTAGGAATCAATTATCTAAGACTATGTTGCAATCACAAAACATGGGATATGTCAGCACATGAACATATATGATGAGACGAGTTGCACTAGATCAATAAGGCCCAAATTTTAGTAATGGACATAATGAGCAATAAGTACTTTGACACAAAGCATTTAATGTTTTGTATGTTGGGGTGTGCATCATTGAATCTAAAGAACTTTAAATCCGACAATGAAAACCCAACATACAGAGAATTCTCTAGTGTTTATCCCTCCCCAAAACAAAATACATTTACATGTTAAGTTGTCTCTCTTAATCAAGTTATAGTCTCGAAGTAATTTATAGATTAAAATTATTTCGTGTACTGATAGTCAACTTTCATAACTTGCATAAGAAATTTATTGACGAGGACTGTAATTGTTCCTCTTATTTAAAATACCCACAATTAAAATCTAAATAAAACTACATATTCCTTCTCATTTAATATCAAGCTTCTTAGGTTTCCACTCTTCAAATGGTTGTGTCCAGAGCAAGTTAATACTTCATAGGTCATCCATTTATATTCAATGGAGTGGCAAAATGCAAAAATAATGTAAAACATGCTTGTTAAAAATACAAGTACTTGTGCATTACATTAATAAGGTATCAAATAAATTCATGACAACTTCTATAAGAAACTTGAACATAACAATTGGTTGTTAGGATAACAAGACTCGTGTATTTATTTATCGTAAATTATGCACCCGAATTTTATTGGAGATGCAAGCACAAAGATCAATGTAAATATACTCAGTTTGAAACATTAGAATGCATGTGATGACATGAAATCAAATTATGAGATATACTTTTTAAAACATCCAACTATGAGATAAACCATTTAAAACATCTTATTAATAGTCATATTTCATAATTACCACCATATTTATGCCATGAGTAAAATGAAACATCAATTATGTAGCAAGTTGGGTATATTAACATGAAATGAAATAACAATTATTCTGGCTTTTTAGGTATGACAACTCACCTAAGTATCTCACTCATTTCACTCTTTAGTAGCTAAAGGAAATATGGTATATACTTTACTTCCAAACTTCTAATAAAGAAGCTTAAGTGAAATTAACATAGAGAAATCATTATAATAAATTGTCTTGATGATGTCTAACTAAAAAGAATGTGTTTAATGAATCTTTAAGGTTATGCAAATGTCAAAGCAATTCTTCTTTGTTGCTTTATTTTATTCTTCTCCACATGTGTAACAATACCATAAATGTGAAAAAATATTAACATGAATCAATATCATATTTAAAGTACAATTTAAAGATTCTTACCAGTCCTTAAAAACCATTACACAATAACACATAACCTTATACATAATTGGTATAATAAGGTACAAATAACCTTATTAATAATTTGTAATAAATTAATTTGTACATTATTAATAATTTGTAGTGATTAATTAATATATAAATATTGAGGTATTGATTAAGAAATTTACAAATAACAAAACAAACAATATAGAAGAAACTTACATTACCAAATATAACATAAAAAGAAATCAATGTAATTTCTATCAAAATATTCTTTTAACAAAACAATTAATTCCACATATTTTATGTTAATATTTCATTAATACACTAACTGAACAATGGAAATTAAGTATTGCCTATCACAATGGAAATTATAAACTCTCTACATAATTTAGCCCATTCAAGAGCAGCTTTAACGCTGTAAGATGATAAAAAGTCAAGAGTAAAATAAAAACATCTCCAAACTCTCTACATAATTTAGCCCATTCAAGAGCAGCTTTAAAGTTGTAAGATGATAAGAAGTCAAGAGTAAAATAAAAAAGCCCATTCAAGAGCATTCAAGAGCAGCTTTAAAGTTGTAAGATGATAAAAAGTCAAGAGTAAAATAAAAACATTTTTATTTGACTAAGTAAATAATTAAAAATTAAATAGCCAACCAAAACATCTTTCCTTATACCATATTTATAGGAAGAAAGTTTGTGCATGATGGAATCAATGATTCTTTCACATCATAATAATAATAATAATCTATTTTTAAGGTCACGGTCAAGCCAGCACATCAAATTGGTATATGAGACTCTCTTGTTTGTGGGACAAGGGACCCTCCTCCACCCAACCATTTGACTGATAAAGTCTACGAAGGTATACATACCCTACCCCCTCTGAATTTGAACCTGTGACCTCTTAAGAGAAAACACATGTTCTTAACATATTATAGTGATTTATCTACGTGTTTGTCATTACCAAAAACATGATCTGATAAAAAGTTAATTTTAAATCATAGTTATTTTGCTTTGCTGTAAAAGTTCTCTGGTCGACCTGATTTATTCGCTTTAAGTGATTATTTAATATTTCTACCGGAAATAGGTTTTCTCACGCAACCTCATTTCTTTGCTCAAAGATGACTATTTAATTCTTGATGAGTAAAGTGAAATTATTTATTTTTTCTATGGGCAAAATGAATAGGAAAAAAATGGGTCTGTCACCTAAGTAAACTCTCTATGAATAACATTTCAACAATGACTAACAGTTCCGTACACCACTCCTTGTCGACGACATATCCACAACACAAAATGTCACCATAGCACGACCACCCTGCAATTGCAATTGCAATAGAAATAAGCAAATAAGAAATATCATAATTTTTTTGTTATTCTTTCTTCCACCTTGCAATCGAAATAAGCAATATCAAAAATTTTAAATCTACTAGTAATTTCATCAAAATTTTCTTCATAAAACGATCAGAACAAAAGATTAATAATGTCTTTTAATTTTTCAAATAAAACAGGAACGAAAGATGGTTAATGTGTATGGTAGGTCGATAAAATAAGCAAAACCAGAAAACATGTCAATCCAACTCTAAAATAGGAAAACGATAATGGAATTTTTTTATTATTATATTATCATTTGCCAAGAGGCATTGTGAGAATGTGCATTGAGCATTATTATATTACCATTATTCCCAGTTCCTCACACTTGACAAGCTAGTCATCAATGAACATGCTCCCTATCATTCCTGCCCTCAATTGCTGAGCTGCTGGTAGTAGCTGGAAGATGGCTTGGCCATGACCTCAAGCGCTCATTGTGTTTGCTCCCTTTGGAATTTAGAATACATGATCTCTTCAATAATTTTAAATATATCATCACATACAACAATGAGAAATTGAACACCAGAGCCAGAGTCTTCGATATGTTCCACAGAGAACATTCGCTTTTCAATCTAGAAATAAATAACTTCTTCCTCTGGATGCCCACGACGGTGCAAGTGGGGACAAGAAGAGTCGGTGCAGAAGTGACGGTGCAAGTGGGGACGAGGACCTGCAAGAACATCCTGCAACTGTTTGAAGAGGGGACCGATAATGGCGTTGGTAAGGTATGTAATGAGGGAGCAAGGGCTTTGAGAGCCAGGGTGCGGTGCAGTGCAGACAGAAAGGAGTAGGGACTGGAAACAAAGGGCAAATAGGGATGAAGAAGTCTTCGCTTGGAGTCGGTGAAGGATAGGATATGTGGAGTGATATGACTGGTTAATTGTTGATCAACAATTGGCCAATTTGTATTGGCATTTGACAGACGACGAGGCCCTCGGAGGAACCTCCCCTTTAAAAACGCCTTCGGCATAATTAACATATTTTTCTATGGACAAATGGCAATGTTTCAAGTGATTAGGAGAAGGAAATGTAAAATTGAAGCAAGAAAAAAGAGTTTATGTTGTCTTCATTGTGAAGTAGTTAGTGGAGATTTTTTTTAAAAGATCTCATATTGACTACATAAATTAACTTTTAACCACAAATATTGTGGAAAAATATTATTGAAAATATAAATGAGTTCTTAATTTTTTTCTCATTTAACATTTTACATATTTCATTATTTATATATTTAATCCACTATACATTTTTTTGTGCAAAGCCTATTCACATTTGTGTCATAGTTCCCTGGATGGGGTAACACATGGGCCACACGTGTCGTTGAACGGGGCAATCACGAGGGCAGTTAAAGCCTCTCGTCGCCACCCTCCCTCACTGTCCAATCGCGATGGCTCTCATGCTTGAATGCCAAGTCTTAGTGCGTCGGGCCTTAATGGAATCTTGGGCTCGGCTCCTCGACTTCAGTACGATCCTTGAGATCACCATCACACCAGCACTAATGGCTACCAGAGCCATCAATGCCTATGCCCTCCTGGTCTTTTCACTGTGTGGGAAATGTTATATGGGGCGTTTGACCCTGGAGCCCAACATTCTTTTGTTGATCATGCCCCGAGACTCAGCTTGCTCCTACGGTTTTTACGCTCACCTGGTGCCCTACGCAGCCATGCCAAGAGAATGGAGCAATCCCTATCGAGGGCCGACCTATTACAGCAGATTTGGATGGCACAACCGCCCGGGGACTGCCTCTCGAGCTCTCACGCTAGGCAGAGACCACTCGGGCTCTTCGGGGCAGAATTGGTCTGCGCAGGCCCCTTCAACGCCTTGGCCTCACCATGACCAGGGACTTGCCTCTCGAGCTTTAGTTCCGGAAGAGGACCATCCAGGTCTCTCGAGGCTAAATTGGTACGCGCAGGCTCATCAACAACCACGTCCTCCCAGTACTGAGAGTCTACAAGGTGGTTGCCCGGTGGAAGAAGAATTTTCGCCCAATTGGGCGGAATTCTCACCTTTCCTTCCTTAGACCTTCCTGGAGCGCCATCCTGCTACCTACACCACCAGTCCATTATAGGAGTCAGTGGCTATGGGATGCATAGTGGAAGAAGAGGCCTTACCTCTAGAGGGCCACTCGGGGCGCAATTCAATTGCCTCCATGGAAGAAGACCCCGTCATAGACTCGACTGCTACCTTTAAATCCATCCCTGCCACCTTGGAGGAGAACCAAGCTCAAGCAGACTACCACCCAACTCCAAACTCCTACAGACTCACAGACGACCACCTGGTTTTAATATTTGAAATGAGGAGGGACCTGGCCTAGCAGCAACACCACCAAAGTTTCTTTGGCAAACGCCTGGATGCCCTCTATGCTTCCCTGTCAAGCGAGCCTGAGAAGAGTCGTTGTCCGACGTGTTGTCAGCCCTTCAGCTTTAGACTCTGTCACGATGGACGCCCTGGCTCGCCGCATGCATAGCTTCTCATAGGTTTTTTTCTTTGGGTCAATAGATAATTTTTTGCAAATTTTGCCTATGTTAGTCTTTGGTTCAGATCTGATAGACTCAGGATTGATAGTCTCTGGTTCAGGTCAGGGCACCCAGTCCACCGCTTGTTCTGGTTTCCATGAGAGTGGCAGAACAGGTGGCAGTCCCCTGGTTGTATTTTGACAGTTGTTGTATTTTTCTCAAGTTATGTAACTATGGACATATGTCACACCTTTGTGTTCTGATTTCCACTTCGATGGTAAAACAACTAGCTTGCTCTCATATATATCTAGACACACAAGTTTTTTTATTTCGCAAGGTAATATAGTTATTTTTCTTTAAAAAAAAACACAAACATTTTTGTCATAGTTTTTATATTAAATTTGTGAAAATATGAAAAAAAAATAACATAATTTCACCTCAAACTCTAAGAATAAGTGGGTAAGTATTTAAAGCAATGTAATATGTAGAAGGGAAGGAGTTTTAGCAAAATAAGGATACACGTTTACAAGTATTTGATTATTAATATATCTAAATACTAATTATTTTATTAATTTAAAAAAATTATAACTATTTTTATCATTTTAATGGTTATATATAATTATAATTAAGGTCCTATTGTGATATTAATTAATTATTAATATAATAATATATATTATAATAAATAAATATTATTTAATTAATATAAATAATTATAAAGTTGTTGGGTATTCTTGTATTTTTTTGTTCCCTGAATAAAATCACAGTTTCTATTAAAATATAGATTGTACATTCAAAAGGTGCTTTCACGTAGACTATTTTGGATCAACTAACTTGAACAAAATAAAAGTTTCACCAAGCTAACCTGATAAATAGTTCACAAACTTGCAAAAATGCATCTATTGATGTTTCACAAAACTACAAAATAGTAAAGAGAGTCTAGAAGAAGGATTCTTCAACTCTAGAAACCAAAGATCCATCCATAAATTCTTCCCATATAATACCATTAACATTTATTTGTAGCGCCTCTTGCGAGAGTGAATTGGCCTCCATATTTTTTTCGCCGAAGATATGGACAAATTGGATCTCATTAAATGTTCTGGAGACGATTTTCAATTTATGTCCTATCATTTGTAGATCCAAACGGGCAAGTTGAATTGAGTCCTTCATCCAATCTATACATAATTTTGAGTCTCCATGAATTTGAATATCACTTATTCCCTTATTTGACGCCAAAATTTAGTAGAGAAAAGAGTGTAGATAATTTTGCTAGATTGTTTGTACCCGTTCCAATGTTGACCCTCCTGTGATAGTAATGATCTTGAGTAAGAAATAATATAATGTTTACTATCCCCCATTTCTAGGGATAACTAAGGAAATGATATCTCGAGGCCCTCAGGTTGTAGACATAGAGTACCGAGAGGTAGCCTAGCATACAGAGCCCTTCATTCACCACACATCACCATTTGATCAATGGCAGTAGCGTCCACCACCCCTGACCTGGATCACATAGGATAGTGGGTCTTGCTCCATGAGGTAATAAGTCTAATATTGTGGTAAGTGTCGCTCTAATAAATCAAGCATTTGAATATGTTGCAAAAAGTCCTTTCTTGATTTTGAAAACATATGCTTGGAAATTATACTTTTTGCCCTATTTCATCTTGGTGAGTGTCATGGTTTCCTAGTAAGTGGCCAGCCTCAGGGAAAGGGTTGCTACCTAGGGGTCTCCTTGAACAATCATCCTACCATTCTCACTCATACTTGCCACCTTCCATCACTTCTTCCCCTTTGTTTCCCTACCTTTTAGGTTTCCAGGCTTATTGACCCAAGAAAGCAAGTACCTCATTTCATGGGAAGAAAGGGCCACTAAGCTCAGAGGTGCTCTAGCAAAAACATCATGTAATAGAAGCTCGCCCTGGGATCTTGAGAGCAATGAAACACTTCTCATAAAAAGATGAGGGACCTGTAACAATAACTAATTAAACACTAATTACTTTTTCGGGGTAGAGCGTTTGCGAGCTATGCATTTCTTTTTTAGTGCCCCTTATTGACTTTGTAATACCCCTAGGCCAAACCCCAACTGTAAATGTAAATACAAAAGCACTCAGGATGGTGAGTCGAGATGTAGAAAATGAAAATATATATGTGATGTAAATGTAAATGTATTCACATGCAAATATTAATGAAAAACACATCACTGCATGCAAACCAACCATGTAAAAGAGTATGGGGGACTAAACTCAACTAGTTAGGGAAAGGGGGCTAAATGTTAATGATAAGGGGCTAAGCTAGAGAGATTAAGCCAAAAAGGAGTATTATATTAATATTCCTTAAAGTATTAGGTATGGATAATTATTTTATCTTAAGTTCTAAGGATGGGGACAAGTGGGTCAAAGTAGCTCTCAACCTGACAAGTGTCAAATTAGGGACATGCATACAAAGAGTTTGGACTTAGTGCATTTTCCATTCATTCCATTATTCCTCCATTCCTAGACTCGCGGATTTCAACTGCCCACCATACCTCTCTGTCAGGAGCAACGTACCTGTACCTGGTTAACTTAAGAGTTGGACTGAAGATGCGGGTTGTCAGGCATGTGGGATATTGAAGAGGCAGGTTGTAACACCTTTGTTTCCCCCAGTTTGTAAATATAACTATATGGGCCAAGAGACTATGGAAAAATCAATATGTGTGAATGTTTGATTTGATGGACCTTTGCATAAAAGGTCAATGAATGTAAATTATGTTATTTACTAGAAAATGGATAAGTGTTGCATGATTGTTGGAAGGGGGGTGTGATAAGAGAGACCACAAATGCTATGAAAGAGATAGTGAAGGGGACCAGGAATGGTTGCGTTAACCTTCACTAGACCAGTACTTTGTTGGATTTAATTGCTCAGGATCAAAACAATCCTCTGACCCAGGAATGAATTACAGTCAGGCTAGTAGGTGGGAAGACCTCCTCAAGAGTTAATGAGGGGATGGGGAAGACCACCCATCTGTAAGGTTTCCAGGCCTGACCATGGATTGAGAATTTAGACCACACACAATCTTGTTGATGAAGGAAAGAAAGGAAGGCGTGGTGGGCAGAGGAAGACCCGCGAAGAGTGCAGATATGAGGAAGAACTGTGAAAGAGAGTGAGTTCTGATCGTAGGAAATAGAGACCGAGTCAGGAGAAGGAGAGTAACCTTCGTCCCTATCTATGATTGAGTCAGGAGAAGGACAATAACCTTCGTCCCTATCTATGACTAATTTAGAAGAAGGAGAGTAACCTTCGTCCCTATCTATGACTGATCTGAGAGAAGGAGAGTAACCTTTGTCCTATCTATGACTGAGCCAAGAGAAGGAGAGTAACCTTCGTCCCTAACTTTCATTGAGCCGTAAGAAAATATTCAATCTCAAAGCATCGTGGTCTAGCTGGGGGATGGCCAGTGGTAAATCTGTTAGGAGTGATTGAGCCTAAGGTTGGGTGGAAACGAGCACCCCTTTCAGCAGTCGCATCACGTCTTCTGATTATGATAAGTGTTTCCATGCTTTGTGCTTTGAAATGGAATACTGAATGAATGCATGTATGTATACATTTAATATTGGCCTCTGTATTCACTGATATAGTGATGTGTATGTATTTATCTCCTTAAGGACTTATGCTTCTGCTTGATTTTCCATATGCTCTGACTTAACCCTAGAAGGTGTTTTCCCCAAGGAGTTGCCTCACAATTCCAGAGTCGGAGCAAGCCTCTTGACACTGCTACTGTCTCGGTAAATCCACGAGATTACCCCGCCCTATTTCATAACTTAAAGTTCTGCGAGATAGGAAGGCGCTTCCTTCAAACCAGTAGCCTAATAGACCTTAGGCTCGTGCCCATGACCTTAACCAAATCTCGGCTAAGAGTAGAGCTTATAGCCCGAGATTCATCGGAGGGTCCATATGACCAGGGTCTAGGAACCCTGTGCTAAGTCTGAAAGGAGATAACTCTTGATGGCTTCGGATCTTCGAGAGCTCAAAGCCCTGGGATGTCAAACTTCATAACTATCATAAATACCGGAATGTCGGAATCACGAAAGGTTGTGAGTCGTTGATCTGGGGAGTCCGTTGGGGCCCTTCTCGACCATCCGATTGTCTAGTGGAAGATTTCGCGTATGGTACTTCGACGAAGTTCCACTTCAGGAGAATGGATATGATATAGCATCAAACTCCCCAAACATCGAAGTTACGAAGTAAAGAAAATCCGTAGATTTGGGAAGATCGTTAGGAACCCTGTCTATCGTCCGATCATTTAGGAGGAGGGACCTGCACACGGTACTTTAGTGAAACACTGCTTCCGGAGAACAGAGTGGTAGTAAAGACAAAACCCTGGAACGCCGAAGTCGCGAAGTAACCAGGACCATAGATCTAGGGAACCTTTGGGTTCCTTCCTAGCTGTCGGATTTACGATGTAGTCAGCCCGACGCTAACCAACTTCAGGAGAAAGGAGGAGTTTTCATCGCAAAAATACCAAACGCCGAAACCCGAAGTGATAAGATCCGTCGATTTGAGGACGCTTCGGGACTCTTCCTAACCGTCAGATCTAGGCTGTGGTCCGCTCGACGCTGACCAAGTTCTGGAGAAAGGAGGAGTTTGCATCGTAAAACTCTCGAACACTGAATCCCCGAAGCGACGAGAGTTGTAGATCTATGGGTCTACGTCTCCGGATCTTGACCGTGAGATCTGAGGGATGTTAGAAGGTTGTCAGTCTGGAGTGATGTGGCACAGTGACGTCACCCAGGGTGACATGGACCCATGATAGACGTGCCACGTATCACCTGGATTCGTGTGTATCACATATCCTATACACCTACTGGAACGTGACACATGTCACCCCCGATGAGGGTGCGTGTCTCCCCTGGCCCTTTCCACGTGTTAGCTCGTGGTACATGCCCACCTAGCCAAAGGGGATGGTGAAGTGATTAGGACTTCGGGACTCCAGAGGGTTTGGGGTGTAGTATGGTAGAGAGATCGAAAAGCCCAAAGGACGAAGCCATGTGGCGAGCTTACAGGACTTCAGAAGTTTGGAACTTCGGGTGGTCTCGTGCATAGATAACAAAGAGACGTGAAGCGCCAAAGCGTTGAATTCCTCCACAACTGATATATGAGAAAGATATTAAGTCCATTCATGGGATCAGACGGTGGATGGTCTTCCACTGTGGAGGAAGTAACTTAGAAACAATACGTGTGAGGTGGATCCACGTTGGCCTCAACCAATGAGCGCCCGAAGAACTTTGGGAAGCCATAAATTGCAACCCAAAGCTCGGATTTGAGCTTGGTAGCAGTCATTAGAACACTATGGGTGAGTAGAAGAGGATAAAGACCTCGGACAGAGGATTTGAGATGTTAAGGAGAGACAAATTTTGATGCCCCATCCCTAGGAAAGTTACTTAGGGGTTGGGTGTGTTATAAATTTGTATCAAAGCATGGTTACAACACTTGGCCTGCTTGGGCTCATGGACAAGTCACTTAATAACCATGTTTAAAGAACTCTTAAGGGTGACACCCTACCTTACCTCTTTCCTAGAGAGTCTGATTAAACTTTTACTCAAGAAAAGAATGAAAAAATTTATATTATGTGTGTGTATTTAAGAAATATGAACTATGTGTTGCTCATGAACTAATATACTGTTAGCTAACAACAAGTGTTTTTCCAGCACTCAAGCAATTAGTAAATCACGGGAAACTACAAGTATAAAGGATGGTGATGTGCCATGAAGTGGGGGATGACTCCCACAATAGAGACGAATAATCTAACGAAAGGAGGGCAGTGGAAACCCCTCCGAATTTGGTTGAAACTGTAAGGAGCCTCATGGCCGAATTACAAAGATAAGTGTCAATTGTGTGTTAAATTACGTGTTGCATTATTATTTATGCATTTATTTTTATGGGTGTTTCATGTGTATGATATATGCGTATTTTCCAATAATATTCTGTATAAACCTGTGTATTTGCATAGTATACATATGCCTTAAATTCGTATACAACTCGAAAATTATTCACGTGGCATAGCCCAACAGTCGGGTGGCTGGGGATGCTACAAACTTCAACCTAGAAGGTCTTCATAAAAACATGTTAACCAAGGTAGAGCATTTGTGGGCTATGCATTTCCTTTTTAATGCCCCTTATTTTCTTCAACTTGGTGACACGTGCAAAGTAAATGGCTAAATAATAAAGGGCTTGGAAAAAATATGCTTCGAAAACAAAAGGAGGAAAAAGATGTGGCTAGCCCTCAACAAAGGCACCCATAAATTAGACAATATGAGCCCTTTATGTCATGAAACCCCACACCTAGAAGTCTAACGCCATACACCTCACCTTCACTATATGACTTGGAAAGGTTTTTCTTTTGGAACATCCCCTACTTAAGGAATTGGTTCACCCAATAGGGCACTATGACACCCCTCCCATATCTAAACTTGGAAAATTGTATAAGGTCTTTGAGCATTAGTTTATTTTGAAAAGGGGGGATTCGATGCACATGTTTGGGTGGTTCTTTTATTAGATATGTCTTACTTGGCATGATATTGTGAATTGTGGACGCTTGGAGGGATTACTTGCTTGTCTTTACAAGTCCTTGATAGGTGAAAGCTTGATCGTGGAGGCACAAGGTCACTTGGACCTTCACTTGGGGCAGGAAGCCCACAAGTTGGATGATGTTCCCCCTCTCCTTTGGAAAAATTGGATGAGAGACGTTACCTTTGGAGGAATTTGAGTATCCCTAAGAGGTGACTCACTAGCCTTTCCAACCCCAATGTTTTCCTTTAGAGGCCTTCTCTTTCTCTTCTGGGGCATGACGTTACACTTAGAGGGCTAGGGTTTGATGGTGATAGATTATTTGATGATGATTTGACATGTTTTGATGGAGGAAGACCCTAGCGCAGGACATTAGGCCTTGAGAGGCCCAACAACTTCCTCAACTAGCTTAATGTCTTGCCATTTATGCCACAATGTCACCCTTAGGGTGGATGATGTCATCTTTTAGGGCTTTATTCTTTTGTAAAATTGAATTATAATTTGTAAAGGGGAAATTTAGGAGGTCGACCTCCCTAATTTGTGTTTTACCCTAAGTTAAGTGGACAAATTGGTTTTGCAAGGTCTTCTATAAATAAAGGCCTCATCACTTTCATTTTAAACATAACACACTTGAGAATTACAAAAAGTTTGGGCTGAAATTTTCGCCCTATTTCGGCATTTCACACTTTCTCTCTCTTATGCTATTTTGAATGCTAGTACTTATCGCTTGTGGAAGAAGTGGTGTGCTATCTCTCTTGGATTCTTGTTCTTGTTTTGTGGTGGAATATACTTGGTAGAAGAGGGTTTATCTTGCTATCTCTTGGAATTGGCAAGGAAATTTCTGCATATTGTTAGTGTGTCTTATTGTTTCATGGTTATCCTTGTCTAAACCCTTGGAGGAGTATAAAGGCATACAGCCTCCACTAAATCTATCACATTTGTCTCTAGATAAGCTACTTAATAAGGTTGTTAGGAGGAGTAAAAAGGCTTATACCCTCCTAGATTTACCTTGCTAGTTTTGTTTTCCCTAGGGAGTAAAAAACCTTACACCCCTAGGGAGTAAAAAGGCTTACACCCCTAGGGAGGTAACACAACTATCCCTTGCAACAAGAGACCCCATAACCCAATTGATAAGGCACTAGTCTATTTTGCATTGGAGATCTAAATCGTTGCATTGGAATACGTGAAAATTAGAGATTTTGCAATTGTTCAAGTTGAAATCAATTTTGCATGCTTAAGGCTTCTTTGTGCCCTAAGGGAATCTAACTTAGCCTTGTAATTCTTATTGTTGTTATAAATTAATGCTACAAGCACTAGGGATGCAACAAAACTCATCTTCTTTCCTCTATATCTCACTTATCTACCACTAAAATTCAATTGTGAACCTAGATTATTGTTCTACTACTCACTAGCTATCTTTTAGATGGTTTACTTGTAAATTTTCATGGTTAGATCTTGTTGTTGTAGAAATTTGTTTGCTACAACCACTTGGTTGTTATAATACATTGTTGATAACACTAAATAAACAACCCTAAAACTCACCAAAGTCTTGCTTCATTAATTGGAAGTTTAACTAGTATTTACTAGCTTTATTTCCCTCATCTTATACTTGACTTTGGTGGTTATATTTGCAACTAATATAACTTGTTTACCGTAAAAAATATATTTACATACTGCTACAAATTTGGGACAAGAAGGTTTCTTTCTTGTTCCCCTTTGGTGACACACACCCAACCCCCTAAGTACCTTTTAGGATATGGGGTATTACTATTTTTTCCTCTTCTAATAATCTTGAATCATCTCTATCACAACTCCACTGTCTTTTGCTCATGCAGAGTTTTCCAATGACAATTAGTTTGCACATAACTGAGCTCTGGGACAAGAGTTATGACCCTCTGAAGATACTCGGGTTTAAATAGGCAACATCTCTCTTAATTCCATGCGACATCCTCGTGACATTTCAATGTCCACGCCAACTAATGTGGTGATGCCTTCGTCCCGACGAGGCACTAGCCTAAACTGCCATGGTGGAATTTCATTCCACGCAGACCTACAACCATTCGTTGCTCGAATCTTCTTCCGATGTGATCTTTGCTTCCCTCCGACGAGTATGGTATCAAGGAATATTCCCTCTTGATACCATCCATTCAGAGTTTGAGCGATTTGTGCAATCTCATTGCCCCGAGCCCAAGGTATCGATGAATATTCCCTTTCCTATGAACTAATTAAAATTCTTCATTGATATTTCTTACAATACCGCTCTTTGGTATCCAATTACTTAAACCTTATTAGGAATAATTAATTTTCACAGATTAATTATCCTTGTAAACGTAAATTTTCACTTAGCCAAATAATTTACTTAATAATTCTAGCCTGGTAATTAATGTAGATTCATTTTCCCTCCATTTTCCTTGGTAATAATTTAATGTTAGTTTAATTATCTGGATTACGACGCATTATAATGCAATTGATTTAATTATATCATAAGATAATCAAATTAATTGTAAAATACCCAACTCCATCATAATGCACCTAGGTTGCATTATATTATATTTTATTATTTCATTAACAAAGCATGTGGGGATTTCAGACTTCAAATTTCACACACAATTCATGTACTCCCTTTTATCTTTATCGCTGGTCAAACTTCGAAAGGTAAAAGAGTTTTAATATTTTTATATAATTAACTTTATGCCACCCATGCCATTGCTTCGACGACTTCGGACTATGAACACTACCTCCCCACTCATCACTCCGAAGTCATTCAGACATCATTCAACTGCCACTTTTTATTTACTTCGAAAGGGTTTTGGAATTCATGTTGAATTATTATTATAATATTATATTGTTCATGATTCCCTTGGTCTTCACACTCCATATGTTTACTCCTTTCTCACTATTCCGAAGGCCAATCACAATATAACCAGGTTAAATATTATACTATATTTAAATTTTAAAACATATGCCCTTCTCGTTACTTTGATAACCAATCAGGAAAGGGAAGGGGTAATATTAAAATGCATCCAAACTTTATAATGTCCATGCCATCGCTCTGATGGCTTCGTACTTCATTCTCATGCACTCTCCCTTCTCCGAAGGTGGGACTCCAAAGACCAATCACCCACGAGCTTTGTTTAATATTTAATAACATATTTCTTAAAACCCATTGGTCTTGGCACTCTAAACAATTGCCCCATTCTCTGTGTTCCGAAAGAAAGAATTATTCGATAATAAAGTTTGTAAATATTATATAAATATTTTCAAGGTAAGAGGAGTTTTATAACTCTAGTTATTTAAACACTAATAATTAAAAAAATACTCTAATATTCATGTTTCTTCAAGAGCACTGAGATACCTGGGAAACATATGAATTTCGTAAATGGGGAAAATCTCAGCATAGTTAAAACCCTTTTACACAGAGAAAAGGGATTTCATATTTCCCTTTTTCATGCACAGGCATGAATTTCATAAATTTAATATGTGATATTTAAAATTCTTATTACTTAACTAGCAAATATTTGAATCCTAAAATTAGGAATTCTACCATACTTTACTATTATTCATCTTTGCCCATAAAGCATAGGAAACCACATTTACACTAATAATTTTATGTCATTTATATTAACATTCTCGTATTCAATGTTCGTAATATTTAATTTGAAGTTTTGTTTAATTAAAATTGTAATTAAAAAAGGAAATGAAATCTATCTCTTATTTTCCTTTTTAAAAATAATAAAATAAAATCCTAATCCAAGGAAATCTTTATATTCTGGAAATTAGAAACATAATTATATCTCTTCCTCTTCATGGGTAAATAAGTAAATTTGCTTTCCTTGTTACTGTGTTTTACCATTCTTACCAAAATTTAAGGGGATTGGTCCTAAGACAGAGACTTACCTCTACAATAAATTTTACATTTCTACCAGAATTCACCGCCTACCACAATTTAGGGGATTCTTCCCAAATTTGTAGGAAATTTAACAAAGTTCAACATAATTGTTTATTAATGCCCAAATAGAATTTTTGAGAGCTTTTGTATTTTAATTCAATTAGGAAATTTCATGTTTATTTCCTAATTATTTTTCTTTAATACCCATTTATAATGACTTTTAATGTTTTTCCATATTTGGGATTATTTCCTAAAGTCCACACAGATCTGATATCCTCTAAGTTTTTTGGCATAAGATTTGAGGACGGACTAGACTAAAACAATAGTATGCAGAAATCACTCTCTCTCTCTCTCTCTCTCTCTCTCTCTCTCTCTCTCTCTCTCGTTTCTTAATAAAGACTTCAACTATTCACTCATCATGGCCTATGCATGAATTAAACTGTGAAACTCACTTAGCCACAACATTCACCCCCAGAATTTGGCACATGCAGTCACAAGGTGAAATTGCTCCCAACATAAAACTTAGCTGTAACATTTTTACATTCACACCTAAACTCACAAGGCACTTTTAACAGAGAATTGAACTCATATTACTCTAAAACATAGTCTATAATTATTTATGAATTTAACACTATGAAGATTTAGCAAAATATACTTATCTAAAACTAGAAATTGTTGTGACTATTGAAAGGGGTGTCGTTTTCCACCCAACCATAGGCACAACAACTCCTGGAAGGATTTACCACTGGCTACCCCCTAGCTAGATCATGATGCTCAGAGAGAGATTCTCCCTTCTGTTCAACAATAGTCAGGGACATAGATCACTCTCCTCCTCTCATAGGAACTTGGCAGATCAATTTTCTCTCCACCAAGCAAGGGGGTCTGCAATGAATGCCTCCTCAATCACTCATCTTCTCTGCAACCCCATTTATGAGCTTGATTATAAAACATTGCCCAACAATTCATGTACCCATAAACAAATTCGTTTTTCAATTCTCTTCAGGACCAGAGAGTTGCACATGCTCTCCCCTTCAGAAATGGTCACCCAACCCATTATTCTTGCATCCTCTCCTTTGCCCACGAATTACTTACCTTTTCTTTCCTTCGTCAACAAGATTTCATGGGTCCAATTCCCAATTTTGTGGGTCAGGTCAAGAAGTTTTCAGATGGGTACTCTGCTCATTTCCTCATTGAATCTTGAGGAATACTGCCCAACTACCAACTTGACTGGTAATTAAATTCTCTGGGACAAATGATTGTTCTGGGTCTGGAAAATTTAAATCCAACAAAATACTGGTCTGGTAGGGGTCATCTCAACCATTACTAGTTCCCCTCACCATCTCTCCCATGCATCATGTTCTATCTTAGCAACCCCTTGAACATTTATGCAACACTTTCCATTTTATTTAATAACATAAATATATACATTACCTTCTATAACCAAAGGTTCATCAATTCCAACATCCATACATAATCAATCTTCCCATAGTCCTTTAGCATGCCATATTTATATTTACAAGCTGGGGGAAACATGGGTATTACATTTGGTTTAAGGCTTGTATATCAATCATTTATCTTGTTCTGGGTAGGGCTAACATTGTCTTGCATGTATACAACGTTTATAAATAATTTTCTATCAACACAAAAATTTCTCAAGCCTTTTCCTTGTTGGATTACTGAAAGAGGGGGTGAATCAGTAATAGAGCAATTTAATCATTTTTAACCATATAATCCAAGTGTTATATCAATGTAGCATTATCATCCAATAACTGCAGAGTAAATAAGAAATGAACAAATGAAAAATCATACACATACACAGTACACCAGTGTTTTACGTGGAAACCCAAATCGGGAGAAAACCACAGAATGTTTTTTCTTATATGTCTTGAAGAATTACATTCATTGGAAGCACAAACTTCCTTTGTTTTCCAGTTGCAATTGGAAGGAGGCTCCAACGCCCTAGTTTCTCAGGCTACAACTTGAGGGAAGATCCAACTCCCCAATTCTTTGGCTACAACCAGAAGGAGGCTACAACCCCATATGTTCTCCGGCTATAACCGAAAGGTGGCTACAATCACCTATCCTTGCCCCGTCCTGCCACCCTGAAGTAGAAGTAGAATGATGAAACCACTGTCACACTATCATTGTGAGATATACCACTATAAACCTGTACCAATAAATCTGAACCATGCATCAACTTGTACCTCAACCTGTACCATAAACAAGTGCATCAACGATGCACCAACCTGTACCAAACAACCTGTAATCAAACTGTACCATAAACAAGTGCATCCAACCATGTACCAAGTATGTACCAATCATGTGTCAACTACTCATCAACTATGACTCATCAATATGTACCAACATCATCAACTATACACCTCATGTATGTGTCAACTCATCAACTACTTGTCTTAACCATGTACTCAACATGTACCTCAACCAAAAGCCCTCATCAATTTCATCATCCAAATCTGATTTGTAGCTCTGTAATAGACATGGTGTATATGATTACATTCCTGGAAACCTTCCTTAACTTTAACAACAAGAGACTAGCATTTTCATCAAACTTTTATTTAGTCTCACATGCCTAGTTTTGGATTAGTCAACAACCCTAACTTGAAGTAATCATAAATTTGTACCTGTAATGTATAAAGATCTGAAAATGATATAAATGTTCTTTAGTGTGTTTTATGCAATTCCTCCAAGTGTCACTACTTGGAACCTCTCAGAAAAGGATTTATAGCAAAAATGGCATACCTTGCTGAATTCTGGCTTATTCTAGAGAGCGACCTTGTAGAGCGTTCCCCGCATGGAATATTTGTTGAAATGATCTGAAAATGTTACACATCATACTACAGAATATACGCTAACCAACACATTTTGTCTCACTAATTTTGGATCTGTTATGAAGAAGTTATGACATTTTTACCCGAAACAACTGTTTTTGACTAGTTTCAGGACTAGCCACAAACCCTATTTTCCACGGAGTGTAACTCCCAAAATACAATGATCGACAAGATGAATTTTTTACCACAGATACTTAGATATGTTTTCTCAATTTCATATCAATTTCACGGTCTGAATTATTATAAAATAAAAATTATAATGAAAATGGTGAGATGACATGTAAATAACATACCTTAGAAAACACCATCAAAAGAATTTATCCTTCCTTGCATTTCGGCCTTCTTTTCTTCACCTTCCCTCAGAATTTCAGCTTAGATATCCTTGGTTACCTCAGACACATATAAATATTCAATATGCTCAAGTGTTATTAAAATGAGAGAGCCTAGCCTCTTATTTATACTCTCCAAGTAGCTTCCTTAAAAACATCTTCTAGGTCACTTTTCCCACTTTCCTTATTTTAGGGTTAACCCACTTCTAATTTCTCCATTAAATTTATTATTTAAATAATTTATTTTGTATTCACTTTGAATTATAGTTCACTGATCACTTCACTTTATTATTTACCATTTAAAATCCCTTAAACCACTTTGACTACTTTGACTTTTTGGGGCTTCTAGATGACATGTGAGGGTCCTCCAACTTCGTAAGGCCATAACTCTCAAACCGTGAGGAGTTATGTGATGTTCCACATACCACCAGAAATGGAATGACATGTACTATCCATATAGAATAGTATTACCTTCAAATATATCAAAAATCATACTGTTATCCATCAATCAAACTTGGGTCCATTACCCAAACATGGGTTCTCCAACTTCACATGGTCATAACTCTCTAACCGTGAGGAGTTATGTGACGTTCTACATACCACCGAAAATGGCATGACAAGAACTATCCATCTAGGATAGTTTCCCTGACAAATTCACAGTCCTTTATCTCATTATTCCACAATTAAGCATAGGTTCTTTTACTCTGCAAAGCGTCTTCCCGTAAGGGCTTTCATAATAAAGGGACCACTTTGGAGTTCATCCATATTTACTTCTTATCAACCATGACAAAACAATAAAGAGTGATATTTACATCAAAAAATATTGGGTCCATTACCCAAACCTTTGTGTTACGGGGCTTTCTTCAAGGGTTGACATCAATGACAACCAACCTTAATCAACATTCCTCACATCTAAGCTTGACCCATAGGGGAATCACTCATCATTATCTCACTTTCCATCTCAATCCCCCTTGGGTCATCATGATTCCCCGTTTATGGTGACTTATCATCACTAAAGCGAGGGGTGTGTCTATATGAGGTGACAATGGGTAGGTGACAGTGGCTTTGCCCAATCTACAAGTTGTGCGATAACAATGCCTAGTCCATTGATCTTTGCAAGGCCTTGGCATGCCCTGTCAA
This sequence comes from Picea engelmannii, assembly GCA_009831015.1. Lineage (NCBI taxonomy): Eukaryota > Viridiplantae > Streptophyta > Pinopsida > Pinales > Pinaceae > Picea > Picea engelmannii. Next base: position 18,344 of record ML820400.1, on the reverse strand, counting down.
AGAACCCCCATGGTCTGGTTTTGTTAATAATTAAAGGTTTTAGGACTCTAGTTACCTTTGGAGTTAGTGAATCCTTATAGAACGAAAGCATAATAGTTACTTGTTGTGAGACTTTGATGGATGGGAATGCTTTATTTTCGAATAGGCTCGCATTTTGGGCCAGCCATAGGCCCCAAGAGACTAGTACTGGTAGCACCTTTTAGGAAATAAGTCTTGGAATCGAACATAATTCTTTAAAATAATTTAGAATTTTATCCTTTGACCACAGATTTGTGATCCCCATATGGTTCTCCACTTTGGTCCAAACCTATTTGGGAAAGTTGCATTGCAAGATGAGATGAGCATTGGTTTCCTTTATCGTTTTACATAGATAACAGATTCCCAGATCCCAAGAGATAACTCTACCTTTGAGAATCAACCAATAAAAGAGAATGGATTTCAGAGGCCCTTTGATTTTACAAATATGATTGCACCACCAAGGAGTGTTTTCTTCCCCATTATCCATCAACAAATAATAGCCTAATTTGGCAAAGTAATACCCACTAGACTGGGGGGGAACCCAAGCTAATTCATCAAAGTTTTCTGACAGGTGAATATGTGATCTCTAGAGTTCTAAAATGTAGCTAGACCAATCATGCGTCCAACTATCCTCTAATTCCATAACCGAGGTTGAGAACCAGATATGTGCCCATATGGAAGATGCCTCCACATTTGCAACATGATTCAGAGTGTATACTCCTTTCAAACGTAGGACATGAATAAGCTCTTTGTCATAAAGATTCTTCCACCACACCCGATGATTACATCAAAGCCTATTCTCACCTGGGCCCCATTTCCTACCTTCCAAGCTAGATACTTACCGAGCATTAGAAAGGCCTGAGACAATTCCCTCCATTGCGTTGACACATTCAGGGCGTGCTTGTTCCTTTGGAAAATCCAATCCACTATAGAGAGTGGGGCAATGTATTTGGAAATAGGAATATGCTTCCAAAGACTTTCTTGTGTTAGGAAGACCCATAATTGCTTGGCAGTAAGTGACTAACCAAACAAAACTCTGTCCTTTAGAGCCCAGCCTCCCAAAGCTTTGGGTTTTGATAAGCATTTCCAACTTGCAAGGTGCAAGCCCTTATAGTCCACACTACCTTTCCAAAGGTAATTGAAGCAAATTTTCCTAACTTGGGAAAGAATTCCTTTTGGAATCTAAGTCATGAGGTGCCAAAAGACAGGGATTGCATCCAATATTGATTTGATAAGTATTGGTTGGCCTCCCCTTGAAATCCAGTGATTACACCATAGGTTCACTTTGCGCTCTACCTTTGATACAAGCCACGACCAATCTGCAATTATGTATTTATTTGACTTGATGAAAAAACCCAGGTATATTAAGTCATCCTCCATTTCTTTTTGTTCAAAAGGAAATGAATTTTTAAATAGAGCCCGATGCTCTTCTTTGACAGTAGGAAAATAAATGGCAGATTTCCTTTCATTAAAAACCATTCCTGTCACTGCACTAAATAGGGTTAGAATATTCTTTAAGGTGTGACAATCTACAACAACACAGTGATAAAATCAAAACATCATCTACAAATAATAGATGTGTGAATCTAGTCAAAGACCCAAAGTTGACACCTTGAAAGTAGTGTGTATGTCTTGCTTCTATCAAGGCATGACTTAGGCCTTCCTTTACCGAAAGAAAGATATAGGGGGGTAATGGGAAGCCTTGACTAAGCCCCCTACCTGATCTAAAGAACGAGGAACCAACACCATTGATTAAAATTTCAAATGAAGCTGAAGTAACACACACCATAATCCATTTGACAATCTGCAATTCAAAACCAATGTGGATCAGTAAGAGCCAAAGGTATAACCATGGGACTCTATCAAAATCTTTTGATAAATCAATTTTAAAGACTGAGACCTCTTTCCTTTGTGTTTTGATTGTATGGATGCCATCCTATGCTGCTCCTATAGCTTCATGAATGAGCCTTCCCTTCAGGAATCCGAATTGTTCTTGAGATATATAATTTGATAGCAGTGCTTTAAGCCTCATTGCTATGATTTTGGAGTGTATTTTATAAAGATTGTTACATAACACAATTGGTCTGAAGTCATCAAAAGGTAGAGAGGTAATCTGATTTTGGGATTAGAGCTATGAATGTGGAGTTTATGCTATGTTTTAACTTACCCTCTGTTCTAATTTCTTCCTTTACTCCAAGAAGATCCTGCCCCACACACTCGAAAAATTCCTTGTAGAAGTCAATTGTCCGACCATCGAGGCCTGATTTTTTGTCCTTTTTGAAGGACTCCAGAACCCCACTAAGCTCTTCCTTTATTATTTCTCTATAAAAGTATATGATATCTGCATGCTCTACCATCTTCAGAAATAGGGCTAGGAGATTCAAGATGTCCCCAATAGATTCATGATTATTTTTAGCAAACAATTCTTTGAACTGGGTCACCCCCAGGTCAACAAGCTCAACAAAACCATTTTTCTTATTCCCAAATGGATCCTCTAGTTCCCAAATAGAATTGTTATTTTTCCTGTGGTTTGTGAATTTTTGGAAAATTTTGGAATTTTGATTTCCCGCTTCTAGCCAAATGACACGACTCTTAAGTCACCATGCCTATTCATTTTCAAATAATATGGAATAACGCTTGGTTTCCAGAGTTTTGCAATGATCCTTGACCATTAATGACACCCACGATGCTCCTATGGATTGTTCATACAACTCCTCTAATTCTGTTTCTACCAAATTTAATTCAATTGTACAAGACCGACTGCATTTTTTGGCCCACGTCGAGACTTCCTTTTTTAGTTTTTGAAGATTTTGTACAAATTGTTCATTGGCGAATAGATGCCCGTTCACCTAAAACAGAGTCCAAGTGGTACAAACCAGCTTCTTAAAGTCCTCGATATTATCCCAACGAGAGTTATACTTGAATGGCGATCATGGTTTCCCATCTAATCGGCCAAGTTCCAAAAAGATGGGCCAATTATTTGAGCATCGGATTGGGCCCACCCACGAACGGTAATTGCCAATGACCTTTTTTAGAATTTCATTGACTAAGAAGCGGTCCAATCACTTATGAATTCCTTCGTCCCCACTTCTATTATTGAACCAGGTTGGTCTTAGCACATTTGGTTCCACATCAACTAGATTGCAAGCTTCAAATTTCTCCATGAAGAAATTAGACATTTTTTTCTCACATCCCAAACTACCCCAAACTTCATCCTTATTAACCATGAAATTTAAATCACTTCCAATAATTAAAATTTTATCAGTTGTCAGCCTAGACTCAAATATTTTGTTCCAAAATTCCTCCTTCCCAACATAAGGGTCATATGCATTGAGAATTTTTAGTTGTTGGTTCAACTCAATGCTAAATATTCATGTAAAAAGACCAGAGGCAATGGAATATGAGTTAGTGAGATTAACTCTAGGAGAAAAATCGATTATTAATCCACCTGACATGCCCGCGGAGTCTAAGCCAATAAAATTCTAGCAAGGGAAAGGACATTCTAAATCGAAAAGGAAGGATTCAAAGCTACCCACATATTCCTGAATAAGCAAAGTGTTTGGTTTAGATTCATCACCAAGTTTACGGAGGGATAGTTTTTTGGATTTCCCTCCTAAGCCATGAACATTGACATACATAATGATAATGAAGAAACCTTCCTAAAGGTCATCCCTTCTCTAAGGATCCATGTGATAAGTTTTTTCCTCCCTTGGCATACCTATGTGGAAGCACGCTCTTGTGCATGCTTTATTGTTGATTTGTGGCCAAATTTTGTGTGTGCACTCTCCTTAATGAAATCAAATCCTAAACCCCCATAACATACACAACCATGTCCATGGGAACGAAGGAGATATGACTCCCTCCCCAACGAAAGGAAGAAATGATCTGATATGATCTCGTCTGGGCCTAAATGGGGAGTTGTGGTCATTGGTTTTCCTTCACAGGCATGGGTGTCGAGATTATCAATGACAATCATATTCCTAGAGACGATTGGGGGATTCAATCTAACTTGGGAGAGGTATGGTCCCCACCCCCACCCTAGCATTCAAATCATTGACATATATTGTAGAATTGAGTGGCGAGAAGGGAGGTTTTGTAGGAGCTGACTTACAAGAGGCGTAGAGATCCTACGATGTCGACGTGCAAATTGTTTCTAGATTGTTGCATTGTCCTTAGGAAATTTCTAGGTTTCTCATTAGTTTTTCTAGGACATAAGGAATCTCCACACCCAACTCTGCCAAAACGGTTGCACATGGGGGATGTACATCCTACAATTTTTGGGAGATCTCATCTTGAATCGGCATAGAAGCCCCACCAGACACATCACCAACGCTGGCCACGGAGGGAAGTGTGGGTGAGAATTCATTTTTGATAGGATTTTACTTGTATTGTGGAAGAGATGACTCGACACAGTCACCGGAAGGATCTGAACTTTGAAAACTCAGTTCACAGTGTGCATGCAAGTGCCCAACTCGATGACAACGTGAGCAACGAAATGGAAAATGCAAATAGTTCAATTGTTGAGTATATGCTTTGTCCCCCAAGACTATATCCATGGATTTGAAGAGATCGTGCATGGGATCTATTTCCACTAGGATTTGTGCTACAGAGCGATAATTTGAGGACGTGTACCATTTGTCTACAGTTATAAACATGCCCAAAACCTTGTTGATGGCTCTTAAGCCCTCATTTGACCAGAATTCGATGGGGAGCTTGGGAAGTTTAATTTGGACTGGGAGACTCGATAAACTCTCCTCCCTAGTGTCAAAAAGGGGATGCCATGGCTTAGATCAGAACATGTGGTGATCCTAGTACCACTGTCTTATAGGAATAGCCTTTGCACCAACCTTTGACTTAAAAATCACCCCCATCCAACCTCTGGATAGTAAGTTGCATATCGAGGTGTAACCAATAGACGAACACAATTCTTTTCCATCCAAGCAATAACCATGTTAAACACCATTCTCCTACCCATGAATTTGTCGACTATGGCTCGACCATGCAGATTTGTTGTTTGGGAAACTTTAATATCTTCTCCAACTATGAGCGCCACTCTGCCTCCCCTTGATTTTATGGTCTTTCATTGTTTTTTTCCTAAACTTGTTTGAATACATTCAACATTATCTATCTTCTGGACCAGAGTGGGCGAGTTTAGAGAGTGCTCAGTCCCTTCCTCACCCTTCTCTATATCAAATGATGATTTCTTTATCTGAGTTGGTTGGTTCAATACAGAGATGAATGCCTTCAATGCCTCACACGAATCCCCTAGGGATATGCGTCTTTGACTTAACTCTACCTCTAGACAAGCTATATCCAAGGATCCCAATGCGATTGGGAGGCAAGGCTACATGATGATCTCCTGACAATTGACTGACAAGGGGCCCTCGAATCCCACCTATGCTTGTGTGAGTAGTCTTCATGCATGAAATGATGTGCATTATGGGGTAACTTTGGGGATGAGAAAATATCTAATTCTGACAGGATATCGTCAAAATAGTCTACGAGTGGATCATTGTAATATCTAGAACTTTTAAATTATTAAGATTTTATTTTATTTATGTAATAAATTATTGTTTGATTTGAGTTTGACCAAGGGTGGCTGAATTTTTTTTAAAGACATTTTAAATATTTATTTAATAAAAAGAAGGAAATAACAATTTGAAGGTAGTTGTTAAGAGTGATTTTTGTCACACAAGGATGAATGACAAATGACAAGGGACATTTTATGAAAGACCAAGTGGCAAGAACTTGGATCGAACTCAAGTGATGCAAAGAGCATCTTCCCAAGAAATATGGTCAAAATCAAGTGAGAGTTAGAGTTGAGCAGGTGGTTCATTAATGACCAAAAAGTCCTAGGAAAGTGAATAAAAAGACTTCACATGAATTGAGTAGGAGGCTCTCATGATTGGGAAAGATACAATAGCATCGAATTGTGTGAAATTCGAGAGGAAGTTTTGCAGGAATAAGAACTACAGTCTTCGTCCTTATGATTCAACGATCAAGCTCGAGGGTATTCAGAGCAAGTGCTTTTGGTTGTTTTGGATTCAGGTTGGGAGGAACAACGACCTTCAGATTGTTGTTGCCTCCATCTCTTCAGTTGCGAATTTATACATGTCCCGATTTCTATATATTTGCAATTTTTCTAGTAGGAATGTTGAAATAGAAAACATAGTTATGAGTCGAATATAGACAATAAGAATTTAATTGTGTGGCTTATATATTGTGGGGTTTATATATCATCTATGTTTATATGCAAATAGATAGTGTTTCTGCTTTCCAATCTCAATAGGTAAATTATTTTTTATGTTCATATAGATAGTTATATTTTAAATTCATAGCAGTCAAAAGAAAAGAAAGAGAGATGTATATCACCTCTGTTTAGTTACACAGTTTTAATTTTTATTTCATAGCAGTCAACGGAAATAGAGACATATAATTCTGATACACGGGTAATTATCAGATTCAAATAAAAGACAAATCGATGCAGAGATTCTTAAAGAAAACAATACGAAAAACGTAGTAAAATAGATTTACATGCTACTTTAAATGCATATATAGTTATAAATATTTTACTAAGGAAAGTAAATACAAATTACAAAGGGTCTTCTTTATAATCATACTGTAATTATAAGCATGCAATTACATTTCGTAAAAGAATGGTACGAGACCAGGTAAATATAGGCGAAACGATAAATATAGTGAAAATGAAATCCGTGTTAACATTCCAGAAGGACAAATGAAACCCATAACGATTTGTTAAACTTAAAAGAACTTACATATACCGATACACAAATACCATGAAAATCCATCTATGGTGAATAACGAAGCCCTAAGTAAACAAAATAGCTTCCGAGCTCTTGAAGTTCAGTCCAGTCTCAAAATAAATATTACATCTCTGTTCAGAGGTAACTTGGAAATGTAACTGTGGGAAAACCATAATCTTTAAAAGACTAATTATATATTTACAACCCATTCCGAATCTGAAATTTGGAAATAAATAACTACTTCCTTCAAGTGGTTGTTTTTCGGAGCAACACTTGTTTAAAATCAACAACCAAGATCATATCGTATTAAACCTCCTTTAAAACCTTGACATGACTTCACCAAACGTTTTCCATATGTCTTCCATTTACCTTTGTAAAGGATGACGATCACAACAACCACTAACATCGTATAGTATGTAAATTTAATAGGAGTGATGTGTTTATTTAACGCACAATATGTCATAAGAGTATAAAAGGATACTTTGGTTCGACGTTGGCATAAGGAAAACTAAATCATATACCCTAAATATTTTTCTAGAATGATACAGTATGCGAGGTTTTCACAAAGACCTATAATATTATAGTATGCGAGGTTTCCACAAAGACTTATAATGTCATTTGAAGGACATATGTTGTATATTGAAAAACTTTTGATGGATTTATAGTGTTAATAAGTTTTAGTTCAATGGATATAAAATTGGTAATGTTTCTATGTAAGTCCTTAAATATAAAGAGTGAATAAAAAAAAGCTTAGAGTGACTATAGGTTTGTTATTTTGATCAATAAATATGGACCTATAATATCAATAGGAACCCTAAGGTATAGCATACAAATGTTGGTAGATATGTAAATTGCATTTATGCTATTTAAAAAAATAAAAAAATAAAAAATTAGGGTTTGTGACAAATGGTATCAAAGCTGAGGTTTCAACACTTGGCCTAAGAGGGCTCAACATAATAAAAATATTACGCATAAATTACCATACTAGTAAGAAGTCTTACTCTTTATTTTTCAAAGTAAAGAGATAAAATTTATGAATTTTCTTCTCACTTATTATTATATAGAGAGAAAGGAAAATTTTCTTGTTGTATTGCTACACAAAGAAAGACAAAAGTTTTGATGTCAGGAGAAGCGATATTTCGTCCCAAACATCAGGATAATGTGGAACAAGAAAATTTTAATGAAAATAATATCTAGGTAAATCTAAATGAAAGTAGAAATGATAATCAATCAGAAATGTTACAAACAATTAAGGATATAAAGGCATAATTACAAAGTGTGAAAGTTGATAACAAACATATCCTAAAAGAACAAGAATAATTAAATGATGTACTAATAAACAAATTTCATGATCGTGAAAACCTTAAGAATAAGGAATTTGGCTCTAACAAAATTGGAAACGAAGCATGTAGACGAAAAGTAAGAAAACAAACATCTTTGAATACTGACACTAAATCTACTAATGAGAAATTGGATAATAAAAGAAAACAAAAATATGAAGATTTTAAGAATAAGGAATTTGGCTCTAACGAAATTGGAAATGAAGCATGTAGACGAAAAGTAAGAAAACAAACATCTTTGAATACTGACACTAAATCTACTAATGAGAAATTGGATAATAAAAGAAAACAAAAATATGAAGATTCAAGTGAAAGTAGTGATAGTAACCAGTTGGAAACTAAAAAGAAGCACAAGTCTTATTATGAAATCATTGGGGAATTTAAAAAGATCTTATTATGAAATCATCGGGGAATTTAAAAAGATCAATCCCCCTGTGTTCAATGGTGAAATTGAAACAGGAGAAGAAGTTGAAGCATGGATTTCAAGAATGAAGAAATACTTCCAAATATATAATTATTCTAGTGAATTAAAAGCGAAAATGACAATATATAACTTGATTAGGAAAGTTGATATCTGGTGGCAAGACATAAAAAAAAGTAACACATATTAGAGAACGATATGTAACTTGGAGAACTTTTAAGAAATATTTTAAAAGAAAACAACTTTTCATAACAATATTACGAGGAAAAGGCTAAGGAATTTTATGATTTAAAACTGGGAAGTATGACAATAAAGGATTTGTGTAGTAAGTTCTTAAGTTTGTTGCGTTATGTGCTTTATATTATTGATGAAAATCCAAAGATTTAATTTTTTATAAGTTGTCTACCTCCTATTTATAAAGAAAGAACTGAATACGATGACCCAAGAACTTTAGAAGAAGCAATGAGGAAGGCGAATTTCAGTTATGAACAAAATAAAAACAAAAATCAGAATGTAAATAACTGGAATGATAAAAAGCGTAATAAATTTGAACATAAAGGAAAATGAACTAAATTTTATTAGAAGAATTTTAGAAATAATCAACAAAGTTATCAAGGGAGTAACTATAAAGGTAATAAACCTTATAATCAATCTGGGAATAAGGAAAAAGAACTAGTTATTGTTTTTAATAAAAACACAATCCAAAGAGAACCTTTGAAATGTTGGGAGTGTGGTGATCAACATTATTACAAGGACTGTCTGCTGAGGAAGAAAAACAACAACAACTAGCATATTGTTCGTGAAGCTTCTACAGTGGATGGAATTGCAAGGAACATTCCAAAAATCAGTGCAACATTGGAAAATAGAGAAGTAGATCATCAAAATTCTATGGTGGAAGTAGAAGGTACGCTAAATAATGAACCAATCTCTATTTTGATTGACCCCGATGCTAGTTTAAGTTATATTTCACCTAGAGTTGTGAAGATGTGTAAATTACAAAAAAACAAATTTGAAAAGTCATGGTTAGTTCAACTTGTTACAGGTACAAAAAGGAAAGTAACTGAATTTGTTGGCAAGTGTGAATTTCTTATGAATGATTTCAAAACCTATGTTGATTTGAATGTTTTTCATTTGGGGTCTTATGACTTGTTGATTGGTATGAATTGGTTATAAGAACATAGAGTGATACTAAATTGTTATAATAAGATATTTTATGCACAAATGATACTGGTAATGTTGTTAATATTAAGGGGATACCTAAAACAATTTATGTTCGGGAAATATCATCATTACAAATGAAAAAGTGTGTGCGTAAAGGTCATGAATTATATGTTGTACATGTAATAGATAACATGGAAGAAAATAAACAAATTAATATCCCAGAGTTCCCTGTTTTAAATGAATTTAAAGAGATATTCCCGGACGAAATTCCAGGATTACCTCCACAAAGAGATATAGAATTTACCATAAATCTAGTACATGGAGCAGTGCCAGTCTCTAAGGCTCCTTATAGGATGAACATCCTAGAGCAGAATGAACTAAATATACAATTACAAGAATTAATAGATAAAAATTACATTTGAGCAAATGTGTCTCCGTGGGGAGCACTTGTACTTTTTGTAAAGAAAAAAGATGGTACTTTACGATTGTGTATTGATTATCGACAACTAAATAAAATGACCATTAAAAACAAATATCCTTTACCTCGCATTGATGATCTATTCGATCAAGTGAGAGGAGCGACAATATTTTCTAAAATTGACTTACGATCTGGATATCATCAAGTTAAGATCAAAGATGAAGATATTCATAAAACAACTTTTAGAACGAGGTATGGCCACTATGAGTTTGTAGTAATACCTTTTGGTTTAACAAACGCTCCAGCCTCATTTATGTGTTTAATGAATAATATTTTAAGTAAATACTTGGACAAATTCGTTATTGTTTTTATTGATGATATATTAGCATATTCAAAAAATGAACAACAACATGAAGAACATTTAAGAATAATTTTACAAGTGTTACGGGAACATGAACTATATGCTAAGCTCAACGAATGCGACTTTTATAAAGATAAAATACAATATCTAGGGCATGTTATTTTTAAAGAAGGCATTTCTGTCGATCTGGATGAAATTAAAGCTATAATGGAATGGCATGTTCCCAAAGACGTTACTAACATAAGATCTTTTATGGGAATTATTGGCTATTATCGAAGATTTATTGAAGGTTTTTAAAAAATTGCATATCATATAACCTCATTACAGAAGAAGGGAATATAATTTAATTGGATAGAAAATGTCAAGAAAGTTTTAATAAATTAAAACATCTTTTAACTATCGTTCCTATACTAAAAATTGCAGATCCATATAAATATTTTGTTGTATGTACGGATGCTTGCAAGGAAGGATTAGGAGGAGTGTTGATGGAAGAAAATTATGTGGTAGCCTATGAATCTAGAAAACTTAAAGAACATGAAAATAATTACACTACTCATGATTTAGAGCTAGCTGCTATAATTCATGCCCTTAAGATGTGGCGACACTATCTTATAGGAAGAAGATTTTTGCTGATGTATGATAATATTAGTTTAAAATACTTATTTCATCATCAAAATCCGAATGCTCGATAAGCTAGATGGTTAGCTTTCCTAAGTGAATATGATTTTGAAATAAAGCATATTAAGGGTAAAAAAAAATGAAGTTGCAGATGTTTTAAATCATCATGCAAATTTAGTCTACATGACTACAAGTAGTAGTTATGAAACAGATTTGGAAGATAAAATCAGAGCAATTGCGTAAAACGATGAAAAATATAAAATTTTAAAACAAAAAATAATGGAAGGCGAAGCAGAAAATGACGAATCAGATTTCAGAATAAGCAAAAATGGACTATTAATGTATAGCAACATATTATACATACATGATTCAAATGAAACAAAATTGTTAATATTGAACAAAATGCATAAAAAGCCATATTCTGAACACTCTGGGTACCATAAAATGATTACCATGCTAAGAAAGGAATTCTATTGGCCAAACATGAAAAGTGAAGTAGCAGAATATTTGGCAAGATTTCTAGAATCCCAGCAGGTAAAAGCTGAGCAAAAGCACCCAACATTCCAGAAGGGAAATGGGAGGCTATTAGTATGGATTTTATAATAGGCTTACCTAAGAATAATAAACATAATGATTCTATAATGGTTGTTGTTGATAAATTAAACAAGGCAACACATTTTATTCCTATTAAGTCCACTTATAACGCTATAAATATTGTTGATATTTTTATGAAGGAAATTTTCAGATTAGATGGTGTGCCTAAAGTTATAATTTGTGATAGAGATGTTAAGTTTACATGTACCTTTTGGAAATCTTTGTTTAAAGGTTTGGATACCCAATTAAAGTTTAGTACTGCTTATCATCCGCAAATAAACAAACAAACTGAAAGGGTAAACCAAGTTTTAGAAGATATGCTAAGAATGTATGTAATGGATAAGTCTAGTAAATGGGAAGAGTATTTACATCTTGTTGAATTTTCTTATAACAATCATTTTCAGGCTTCAACAAAGTTAAGTCCTTTTGAAATAATTTATGGACGAAAATGTAACACTCCAATTTCTTAGAGTAGTCCGGTGGACAGATTAATGTTAGGTCCTAATATGTTAAAATATATGGAACTAACGGTGAAACAAATACATCATAACTTGAAGGTGGCACAAGATAAAAAAAAAAGTTACGTAAATTTAAAAAGAACTCCAAGAGAGTTCCAAGTTGGAGATCATGTTTATGTAAAAGTAAAACCCATGAAAAGTTCTTTGAAACTGGGAAACTATACTAAGTTAGCTCCAAGATATTTTGGACCCTTCGAAGTGTTAACAAGAGTGGGGCTAGTATCCTATCAATTGGCACTTCCGACTTCAATAAAAGTACATAATGTTTTTCACGTTTCTTTATTAAAAAAATATGTGCGTGATGCTACTCATGTGGTTGATTGGGATGTGATACAGGTGGAACCTGAAGGAGAATTCTGAGTGGAAACATAGCACATCCTTGATAGAAGAGATCTTATTCTTCAGAACCGTTCCATCAGGAAAGTAAAGTTGCAATGGAGGCACCTTAGTCCCGATGAAGCTACTTGGGAATTGGAGAGTCATATGCGAGATGCATATCCAATTCTTTTTCAAGAGAACTCGAAGGACCTTGAATAGCACCGAGGACGGTGTTAAAATTTAAGGGGGGATTTATGTAATATCCTGAACTTTTAAATTATTAAGACTTTATTTTATTTATGTAATAAATTATTGTTTGATTTGAGTTTGACCAAGGGTGTTCGAAACAATTGCAAATACATTTTAAATATTTATTTAATAAAAAGAAGGAAATAAAAATCCAAAGGTAGTTGTTAAGAGTGATTGCTAACCCACAAGGAGGAATGACAAGTGGCATTTTATGAAAGACCAAGTGGCAAGAACTGGGGTCAAACTCAAGTGATGTAAGGAGAATCTTCCCAGGAAATCTGGTCAAACTCAAGTGAGAGTTAGAGTTGAGCAGGTAGTTCATTAATGACCAAAAAGTCCTAGATAAAGTGAATAAAAAGACGTAACATGAATTGAGCAGGAGGCTCACATGACTGGGAAAGATACCATAGCATTGAATTGTATGAAATTCGAGAGGAATTTTTGCAGGAATACGTACTACCATAACATCCCTGTTTCCCCCAGCTTGTAATTAATCATAAAATATGATTACTATGCTAAGGCATGTGGACGATGTAAATATATTATTGTTAAATTGCCCATAATTCATTGATGGGGGGGTGAAGCCTTGAAGTACGAGCCATGATATCTCTAGAGGAAGGAAATCAATTAATGAAGAAATGACCAATGGTTGAATCATCAACCACCCCCATGAATGAAAGCATGGTCTAGCTGCAAAATGTCAGCGTGAAGTACCACAGAGACCTGTAGGCTTGAGCTTCCTTCTGACAGAAAGAACAGGACATGTCATAAACCTTCCAAAGGAGGGAAGGTAAGATACATACAGACACACATCAAGAGGGGAGACACTAGATGAAAGCACAAGCTCGAAAAGGGGATGTGGGAACCAAAAGGAAGTGCAGAGAACACGACCTAAATGAACGAACGTGAGTTTGATGCTGGAAAAACATCTGATAAACCTCGCAGGGTCACTGTGGCAACGAGATTTTTCTCTGAGAGATGGCGTAAATTCCCTAGTGATATCATGGCTTGGCAGGGGGGTGCATAGAGTGCTAAGAATGCATGCTTCTGAGCCTATGGTTGGGTAAAAAGGCACAAACCCATAGTCAGTTAGTTGGATGCAACTTGTAATAGATAAGTATTCTCATACCCTGTGAAATTGAGTTGTAATTGTGTAATAAAATTATATATACTGTGAATGACCCAGGGATGGATATGTTTTTTAATGATTTATACTGTATCCCTTTTTGTGTCTTCTTGATGGTGTAATTAGGAAATTAGGAAATTATATGAATTAGACATGTTTTGTATTCGTAAATGCTTGCGCCCTATGGTGGATTAAACTAGATTCATGAACTGTGAGTTCGTCGATCTTGGGCATAGTTTCATGTACGCATGTCGACACTCCTAGTTGTTCAGGGTCCCTTGGAGAAGGGAGTCTGTTAAATCTTAGGAGAGATAGTGCACATATGCACAGGCTCTCTGTGAGGCAGGCAGAGACCGATAACCACTTAAGTTCTAGAGTTGAGGAATGAGCGTAAGGGGTGCGCAAAAGGATTCTTCCAAGCGTTAAGTTCAAAAGAAAGAGCGCAAAGCTCTTAAGCCTTTCAGAGCTAACAAAGCTCAGGAAGAACAATGAGGTTGAAGTATCAAAAAAGGGGGGGGTCTCTTGTTTGAAAGACGAACGAACGAAATCTGTTCGGAAGAAGCTATGGTTTGTTGTGACCGTTGGGTACGAGAAAGAGCGTGGGAGTTAACCCTAGAGTCATTTGGACTTCGCGAGTTCGGCGAACTAAGCGATTTCGTTGTAAAGGAGGTAAAATCCTCGAAGTTCTGGAGTCCCAAAGTTAACCCTTAGCCTTAGATCTGAGGATGCCCGGGAACTGTCCCGACCGCCATATCTGGGAGACAGACGATAGTCAAGTTACCAGAACTACGCATGACATAAGAACCTGATAGCGAACATCTTAGTTCATGGCCGCGATCAACCTACGTCATTGATCTCGTCGGAATGGAAGATCAACGACTAGGATTAGACTAGAGTCGAGCGAGCACTCCCTTGATGGCGGAGGTTGAACCCCGCAATTTATGTGAACTGTCGATCGTCGTTGACCTTCGATCTGAGTTTGACGAGATCCCTGAAATGCAAGGAGTACGTGGGAAGGTGAAATATCCAAAAGGAATCAAGCTCAGAGGAGATAACACTTTCAGGCGTGAAGATGAAGTCCAAGAGACAGACCCGTAGAAGGAGAAAAGTTCGAGGCCTTTGAACACTTAGAAAATCTTCTAAGTCGAAAGAGATCAGAAGTTCATGAGGAGGAGCGACAGTGGCGGTTGGATCACAACACAGAGGACCAATAGCCGTCTGATCAGAGCAAGGTGCCCGAGCCTTAGTGCTTTGCACACGCAAGAGAGTGTAATTACCGAAGTCCCGAAGTCCCAAAGTAGTTTGGGACCGTCCATCGTCAAGGAGAACGAAATAAATCTCAAGCATCGGATCCAGAGGATAGGTGGTGTAAACCTGTAGACTCCGGGTAAAGACCCGAAACAAACGTCAACCATTGGATCCAGTGGACATGGGGCATAAGTATGTGGACTCCGGGTAAAGACCTGAAGTAGATCCTGTTCGTCGGTTGATAGGAGATACGTGTTGATAGATCGAAGACTTCGGGGAAAACTACTTCAGAGGTTTCCAAGTGAGGAGTGTGACAAACTCCCGAAGCCCCGAAGGCCGAAGAAGATCGCAACCATCCGTTGCAGAGGGATACGTGGCATAAATCCATGAAGTTTAGGTGAAAACACTTCGGGAGAAATGAGTGCATACGAGTCTGAAACTCTTGAAGCCCGAAGAGCTGAAGAGTCGAAGGGAATCTGGATCGTCAGATCAAGAGGGTACGTGGCGAAAGATTGTGAACTCCAGATGAAAGTACTTCGGGAAAAAACGAAGGAGTAAAGTTTGAAATCGTTGAACCCCGAATAGCCGAATCAGCTGGGAGTCGTTGATCTGCGAGAGGACACATGTCATCAGATCGCAAACTCCGAATAAAACGCTCCAGGAGAAGTAGAGCGTGGGAAAATTGAGATTTGAAATCGCCAAAGGCCGAAGTCCCGAAGCGGACGACAACGGTTGATTTGAAAGTGGACGCATGGCGCCAAATCTAGAATTCCAGGTATGGAGCACTCTGGAGGAAAGCAGAGGGTGAAAGCATTGAAGTCCCGAAGGAGATCTCGATCGTTGATCGAGGAGGAGGTCGAAAGACTGTTGATCTAGTCTTGGTTGAAAAGTGTCGAAGTCCCGAAGAGGATTAGGGCCGTCGATTTGGAGACGATGGGTGTCAGAAGATCCAACACTCCGGAGATTTATGTTTGTGGAGAGAGGATGTAGACCGTTGATCGGAGTAGACGCGTGGCGTCCGATATACAACTCCGAGTACGGAGCACTCCGAGAGAAAAGGGTGAATGAAGGAGCAAGAACTCCCGAAGGTCGGAGAGTCGGAGTTCATCAGAACCATTTGTTTGTTGAGGATAGGTGTCATCAGTTCTTCCACTCTGGAAGATAGCTATTGACGGAGGAAGCGAAAGTTAAGAGTTGAAACTCCCGAAACCCGAATCGCGAAATAAATCACTGTCGTTGATTTAGAAAGGTTAGATCTGATCCGTAGATTCAGAAAGGATAGATCTGATCCGTTAGTTCAGAAGCACCGTCAAGGTCCTGAGATCGATGATCCCGTCGCATTGTAGGGACCGAAGGTGTGTGAACTTTAAAAAGTTGAGGGCGGTCCACAATCTAGACCACAGTTTTGGAGAAAGGACACACGGAGGTTCAAGGTGAATTGTGGGGCGAAAAGTAGGTGGGTTCAAACCACCCTTGGTCGCGCCTGCAATCGCGTAGATTACGTGAGGTCATCGTCCAAGGTCATGACAAGGAATGGCTTATCAAAAAAGGGGCTAGCGCCCAAACTCGAAGATTTCACAAGTAAAAAAGGGGAAGGTCATGAGTACCATTAGACCTACACCCGAAAGTCGAAAGAGTCTGCGTTTAATTGCAAAACGAGACCATCAAGGTCTCAAAGAGTCGTTTGGCTCTAAAATCGAAGATCCTTGACCGGGAGGTCGGACTGGTTCCTGGATTTTCCAAATTAGAAACCATGGATGGAGAATCTGTCCTTTAAGAAAAGTGAAATTTTTTATGCTCCGTCGTGGGTGTGTTACATTATGGTTCAACAATCAGGCTCGAGGGTATTTAGAGAAAGTGATTTTGGTTGTTATGGATTAAGGTTGGGAGGAACAACAACCTCGAGGGTATTTAGAGAAAGTGATTTTGGTTGTTATGGATCAAGGTTGGGAGGAACAACAACCTTCAGATTGTTGTTTTCTTTTTCTCCATCACTTCAGTTGCGAATTTATACAGGTCTCGATTTCTATATATTTGCAATTTTTCTAGTAGGAATGTTGAGATAGAAAATAAAGTTACGAGTTGAATATAAACAGTAAGAATTTAGCTGTGTGGTTTATATATTGTGGGGTTTATATATCGTTTATCTTTATATGCAAATAGACAGGGTTTATGCTTTCCAATATCAATAGGTAAATTATTGTTTCTGTTCATACGGTTACATTTTAAATTCATAGCAGTCAAAAGAAAAGAAAGAGAGACTATATCGCCTCTGTTTACTTAGACCATTTTAATTTTTATTTCATAGTAGTCAATGAAAATAGAGACATATAATTCTTATACACGGGTAATTATCAGATTTAAATAAGAGACAAATCGATGCAGAGATTCTCAAAGAAAAGAATACGAAAAAACGTAGTAAAATAGATTTACATGCTACTTTAAATGCATATATAGTTATAGATATTTTACTAAGGAAAGTAAATACAAATTACAAAGGGTCTTCTGTATAATCATACTGTAATTATAAGCGTACAATTGCATTTCGTAAAATCACGGTCTGAGACCAGGTAAATATTGGTGAAATTATAAATAGAGGGAAAACAAAATCCGTGTTAACAGTCAGAAGGACAAACGAAACCCATAACTATTTTTTCAACTTAAAAGAACTTACGTATAGCGGTACATAAATACCATGAAAATCTATCTATGGTGAATCCCATAGCCCTAAGTAAACAAAATAGCTTCGGAGCTCTCGAAGTTCAGTCCAGTCTCAAAATAAATATTACATCTCTTTTCAGAGGTAACTTGGAATCATAACTGTGGGAAAACCATAATATTTAAAAGACTAATTATATATTTACAACCCATTACGGATCTTAAATTTGGAAATAAATAACTCTTGTATACATCTTGAGCTTGAAATACGCAGCTCGAATTCTGGAGATTAAACCATAAGAAATGCATATCAACAAGAACTCCTACAGAGTAACTCTGCTTGCAGAGAAAAATCACATAGTAACTTCTCGCGTAGACCAATCTTACAGGCTGACTCCTCGCGTAGAGTAAGCGTACAGGGTAACTCCTCGCGCAGAGCAACTCTTACAAAGTAAGTCTCTTCATAACACTCTTACAGAGAGCTCATTTTCTCAAAACACAACATTTTTCTGACAGAGCAAACAAGACTTGA
>ML820399.1:129538-141124 GCA_009831015.1 Picea engelmannii | reverse complement strand
GGGTTGATTCAGATTCATTTATCTCTTTACTTTCCATTTAAGATTTTCATGATGATATTGCGTTTTTGAAAATAAATGTTCAACTAAGAGTAAAGAGAAAAGGATCAAGGGGACTTCCCTGACAACAACCATATTATGGTTCTCGTGGTGCACCCACTTGTGTTCATGACTGCATTATTGCAAAGAGAAATAGTGAGAAATCAAACTAAAAGAAAACCTATTCCTAAACCTACCCTAACTATTAAACACATCAGGATACTACATGAAGTCATGCTTCCAATGTAGCCATCGGAATAACTCTAATCCTGCAATGGAAACAAGATCAAGTGTTACTAATAAGAATGGTAATATATCAACAAATGATAGAAACATATCACACTTACCTTCATAATCATCATCTAACAACAAAGTAATCATGATCTTACCATTCCCTTGAATATTCTTGTTGTATGAATCCTCCATCCATTGCACAATTTTGTCGTGATAAGGGTCATAATGGCATGGGTGAGTGTAAGTAGTTTTGAAAAACTTGTCATGATTACAAGGAAATGGAATAACCATCAGCCAAGGCTGAAATGCCCCTTCCTCCTGACAATTCTCTAAGTGTTCATTAATTCCTTCACATGGAGGATCTAAAAGAAATATGTCACGCCTACTTCCAAGATTCTTAGGTAAAAAGAAAGCGGGCACAACTTTTTCTTTATTATGATTTTTTTTTATATAAGGATATTCACGCCATCCTGAGATCCTATCACAAAAATGAGGATGCAAAACAAGATTTTGATGAAATGAATATATCAATGGGCAACTCATCATAGGAGGATTCATGCAATCAATTGGATCATTGGTTTGAATGTTTCCTTCGTTGAGATCAATTATTTCAAAATGTGAAGCATAAACATCAAGATTCGAGCTAATTAAAGAACGAATATGCAACTTAGAATGTTTGATTTCCATAAGATGTAATGCATTGTCTTTTTCAACAATAAACTGTGTAAAATCATCTCGCAACATGTCCTTTTCCCTTGTGAGTGATGAAAGTGAACAAGAGTCAAACTCGATTTTATCAATGTTATGGTCGGAATTAATTTCACCAAAATTTAACATATCGAACGGATATGATTGTGGTGGAAAAGAGTAGTATGTTGTAGGTAAGATGTCAAGTCCACTAGAATCTAGGAATAGATCAGGATATAAAGAATAAAAGGAATCAGAAATAAGCATATAAAAAGAATCTCTTGAACTATGATAATCAACAATGGTATTCTTAAGACAATTCTCTTCTCTTTCTTTAAAACTCTTACTCTGTTTTGGTGACGAATTCCTCAGCATAATACGATCATCTGGATTTGCCTTTTGTGTGATAGATAATTCAAAATTTATGTGACCAACATCTAGTCTTTCCTGTGAACAAAGTGCATTTGGAGGATCAAGGTTTAAAGTTTCTTCTTCTAGTTGTGTAACTTCTTCTCCAATCAGTTTCATAGGAGTACTAGAACATTCAAGAATATTTTCGTTTCTTAAGTGTTCTTCAATGACTGATTTTAAATGTTGATTAGAGCATGAGTTACAAGAATGAGGGTATTCACTTTGAGCCGGTGGCGAATCATCTTCCATACTAGTTTTAGACTGAAAATACAATGATTCAAAGGAAAAACCGATTTGGTTGTCAATAAGAACCTGATCAATAGATTCTAACTCCCTGGCTTGTTCAACATTATCGAAAGAATTTTTCTCTTCTTGTGAAGAAAATTGTTCTTGCAGTTGAGTGATAGGATTTGCAATTGGTTCTTCATTCGTGATTGAACATGACTGGATGGAAGGGATGGAAGCATCATAGAAGAGATTTAATGCGAATGACATGTCATCAAGATTAAATTTACAGAGGATATGATAGACTTTTGTCAAAACCTTCTGAAGATGAATCGTCGTTGATTAGCGAAGTATGGAATTCTTCACATAATTGATCAAAATCGTAAATTTCAAAAGCATCTAGAAACTCATCTACAAATTGAAACCAATAAAAAATGTGACATGCTGGAAAGGATTCAAACCAATGTTTGATCCGACCTCTAAAAGTAAAAGAAAAAAGTCTGCATAAAACTCTTAAATCTGAGATGTCATGTTTGATGCACTTGCACCAAAACTTGTTAAGGTGGCCTTTAGCAGATGTATTGCCTTCACCATCAAAGGTGAGTTTGGACAAGCAAGAGACTGTCTCGTTGGGAACATCGGGTAATGAGAAGTTGAAAGCATGTTCCAACATAGTGATTTGGGGAGCCATGGGGGAAATCGAATACACTTAAAATAAAGGCTCCTACAAGGCCATCTTGTCAGTTGGCCCTCCTTCTAGCGCCATTTGTTGACGGACGAAATTGACCGTCCGTCAACTGAGAGAGTGGAACTGGTCCGGGGTTGTCTAATAACCCAAGTCGTTTGGAATGAACCACTCTGACGGGTTTAGCGGCTCCGTTAGCCGATCTAAGGTCCTATGAAAACCAAAGAGAAAACTAATCTAAACTAACTAATCTAACTAAAACAAAACTAACAAAAACTAAATAGAACAAACTAAACTAACTAACAATAAATAAAACAAACTAATCTAACTAATCTAACTAATCTAATTAAAACTAACAATTAAACAAACTAACTAATCTACTATCTATATATACAAACTATTAACTAATACTATACTAACTACTACCTGAAATATAACTTATTCACAAAATATACAATATCTACAAAATACAGATTTAAATAAAACCTGAAAAAACTCATTTGCATTCTACCCTAAGACAGAGAAAGATATTTTTTTGTTGATTTTATGATTTTATGAGCAAGAAATAAAACTGTAACTAAACTATACAGCTATAAATCTATCTAAACATATATCTAACTATACTACTAATAAACATACTAAACAAATAAATAACAAGCTGACCTGGAAATGCTCCAGATTTGTCCTGTGTATGATGACTGTACTAGCAGATCGGAGGAAGGAAAATCGCACCGAATAATCCAAAAGCTTCTCATAAACGATGGCTGCAATGCTCTTTGAATTTATTTACAGGACAAACAAGACATAAAAAATCATAACAATTATAAGATTTATAAATCTCTGCAATTAGGTAAACCTATTATGCAAAAACTTATACTTAATAATTTAATTGATGAAGAAGAGAAATCTGTCATTCACAAACTGAATCAAGTAATTGCTATGTTTTTAAATACTGGAAGAAATCAGATATGGATTATATTGATTAAATCATATCATTTGCAAAAGACTAAGATAGCTATAGTAGTCATTAACCAAATGCAAATTGATACACATAAACATGAAACAAAATATTGATATTATGAAAAGCTAAAGCTGTAGCAGAACATCAAATTATGTCTCAGTCTGTATTAAAATTCCATATCCTTGTTCTCCCACGAATGAGGATGGTGTTATTACAAAAATAATGAGTATTTATAAGTTTTTCCACAGGGTAAAACCTCCCTGTGGCAGTTATCAAACTGTTTACATAATCTGGGAAGATATTCCCAAGATCAACTAAAATAGGAAACTAAAATGAAGCTAGAGCATCTAAATATCCTCTAAACTGTCCATCAAATCCCATGCAATTCGAATTCACCTGAAAAGGATCCAAAATAGACAAGTAAGAACACTCTTTTATTAACAAAATGATAAAAATTAAATTTTATAGACTAGCTACAGAATCATGCGATTCTGTAGCTAGTCTAAATGAGATACATAATCAGCATTGAGATTAATTCAAATCTTTTTACAGAATTAAATTTAATCATCATCCAAGAAATATCTGAAAACAAATCATTGAGATCAAAATGATTTTATCATTCAATATTAAACAGGATAAAAAATGATTCAACCAAACACAGAGATAGGAATACTCTGTTCTTTTGTTACCACAAAATCGGGTCCACAGAGTCATAATCGAACAGTAACAAGATTGTTTCATATCCAATTGAAACCGATAATCAAACATATCGTATGTGATTAAACAAGAGATACGACCCAATCGTTATAGCTGTAACGATATAGCAAAAAGATTCATATCATTTAATTGAATACAAGGATAAAAATACTCTGTTTTTTATTATTGTCATAAGTCGGGTAAATGAAATCATATGTAACAACATCATAATCATTTCTCAACAAATTGAATCCCTCTATTATGAGATCGTTTTGATATTCAATTGAAAACATAACAAATCGCAAATACTTCGTTATACTTGTCTCATCAACAGGGGAAATAATCGAATCGAACAGGATTATTCTCAAATCACGATAACTGTATAGCAGGCGATTTAGGCTGTGAACGAATTCAAACCATAGTTGACATATGACCAAAATAGTAATAGGATCAATCAAACAGAGTTTGTTATAGATTTCAATCGTTTAATTTTGATGACAATCGTTTCAATCAAACGAGTCATAACAGGGTTTGACCAATTCGTTTCACAAATCTAAAATACAGAGTATCAATTATAATATGAACTCGACTCATAGGAAAAACTTGCCAAATTAGAATTAGAGTGAATCGATTGGCTAAGGTTTTCACATAGTTGTTATGATTCAGATTCATTTCCTGATTTGGGTACGAATGTTATTTGAGTGTATTGTTTTCATCAAAGAAACAGAGTCATTATCCTTATCCTAGAAACAATCAAATATAGAACATCACATGAAACAACATCGTAACAAGTATCCTCCCGAAGACATTTACCAATCATAGCATACCAATGATAACGAAATCGAATCCGAGCAAGATCATTTTCTTAATTACGCATAAAAACTTCCTGTTGGGAGTGTGCGCAGAACGAATTGAATTAAAAACACACCATTACTTTCGTTATTTCACTCAGACAAACTTAGCAAATGAAATCCAAACGAATAACCATAAAAAATCTGTGAGCAAATCATATATCCAATCGAAACTCTTTCTATTTTAATTAGAACAAAGCAATGTACATGATGATCACCGAATGACAAAGGCATTTGAATGGATGATCAAACTATTTAAAAACTGAATTCAAATCATTATATCAAACTATATTATTTACAAAACAAAATGATGTCAGAACCATACCTGTGTAGTGACGAGATTGCTTGATTATGCCAGCTTGGAATTTACAACAGCCGTGGCTGATTCCACGTTTTTAAACAGGATGGATCCGGTTGTCTTCTATTTCTTATCCACTGCTTGGAGCTTGGCCTTTTGACTGGTTAGCAGTGCAATCTGGTCCTCCAAAGATTGAATCTTTGATTGGAGTATTGGAACATCAATAAAATATCGTTCTAACCATGAATTGCATTGGCCACAGGGTGACTGTGTGGGTTTAGACAGAGCAAGCGAGGGTTTGGGAAAATGACCGAGGGTTTCATGAGGCAACTTAATACCTGGGTAGTTAGGATCGTCCTTTAGGCAGGGGGGTAGGTTTGATACAAAATCATAAGGGGGCTCTGCACATAAACCTTGCGAGTAGGGATACTCGCTGGCCAGAAAATGCTCAATATCAGAATCAAAGTCTTCACTTAGGATGATAGGGTTAGACTCGGTAGAGGGTTTTGGTTTGTTTCTGGCCATTCTCGAAATGAGCCAGGCATTCCTTTTCCCTTTGACATTTGCAGTCATGTTTGCCTTGGGATTTTTGCCCATAGGATTCTTAATGGCCTTTGCATTCTTAGTTACAATGTCGGGCAAGTCAACAGGAGGGTCGACCGAGGGTTTAGGCAGTAGGAGGTGTAAGGGTACAGACGGTTCAGCCTTAGTCTCAGTTACCACAGGTTTATCAACCTGTATAGGGTCGATGTCCTCAAAACCATTACGGGCGATGAAGGCCTTCCAACTATCACCATACAAATTCAAATGATAAACAACAATGAGCTTAATAAGACCATGATGAAACAGGTTTTTGTCAGCCTTGTGCCTTTTATACTTTTTGGACATTTTATACAGGCTCCGATGAAAGTAGAACGACATGTTTAGAGGATACCCTATAAAAATCATAAGGAGACGCAGGTGGTATAGGAACAAAAGCCCGTATCGACCTTCACAGGTCACGAACTGCTTAAGTATCATTAATAAATCATGCCATCATTGTTTAAGCATAGTTACGGGCATACCTCTGTCACAAGAGGTGACTTTGCGCGATTGAAACAACAATGTCCATGGCACTTCCTCGACCTTGCAATTCTTAAACCAACGTTGTCCCGAGGTAGGTAACCTCGTGGCTGAGCTGATAAACTGTTCATCAATCTCTAACTATATATCACCGACCTTGGCTCGACAACCATTGAATGTCATGGAAAACTGTCGTGCTACACAAAGGTTAAAACCCTTGAATCGTTTCACGAAGGTAAGCCATCCACTGTCTGC
Source organism: Picea engelmannii (assembly GCA_009831015.1). Classification (NCBI taxonomy): domain Eukaryota; kingdom Viridiplantae; phylum Streptophyta; class Pinopsida; order Pinales; family Pinaceae; genus Picea; species Picea engelmannii. The sequence goes on along the minus strand of ML820399.1, from coordinate 134,723 downwards.
CAAATCTTGGCGGGCATTGCCAAACATTAACAGGGCTTGACTACCATTGGGTTCAACTCGCACGACTGGTGCCATGGAGCCGAACACATGGTAAGGGAAGGGTTTGAATTCACCAACGCATACAGGAGCAGAGCTACCCGAACCAACAACAATGAACGAGCAAAAGGGGTAAGCATTAATGCGAGCATGCGAAGGTGGTGGAGTCTGCCATGCAAAATATTGATTATCCCAGTACAACCGCCAATTTTCATAGCTGCTTACTCCATAATAATAGTTCAACCATCGAATCGTGCGCCCAACTAATGAAATCAAATGTGTATACCAATACGCGCCAACACTATGCCATAGTGTTTAAACACCCGGCATATAAATCAACACCAAAATCAACTATGCGCCAATGTATATAATCAAAAGTTTAATCAAAGTGCCAAACATAATTCATATAGTCGACAAGCCAAAATTTATGAAAATATTATCAAAAGGATCATATCATATATATAAAAAATTTAATCAAAAACCCCTATGCATTTTCATAGAATCAATGATCAGGCAAGCCACATGAAGTGCAAGTCCAAAGGCTAAATGCCTTCAATAAAACCAAGTTATACAATCAATCGAAGTATGAGAACCGATCAAAGGATCTTGCCAGTCGTGTAATGATCAATAAAAGGGTAAGCGCAATAGGCATGATGACAAAATAAATATCTGCAGTTCATATAATGATCGAAAAACAACTTCGAAAGGAGAAGTTTTCACGCTTACAGTCGTGAAAACTCAACGAAGACAAATGTGTAAATGTCGCAAGAAATGAAATTGTCGTCTATTTGAAAAAATGCGACGAAAAACTTGATATTTACAAGACATAGGTGTAGGCAGCTTATAGGATCATAAAAAGAATGAATTGGCTGCCAACACTTCTGCATTAGAAAAGAGTGGGTTGGCAGCCTACGAGAACGATGACTTTAAACAAGTCGAGATGGCTTCGGGGGAAAAACAAGCGGTAGGACCTAGTGTTGATAATTGTATAGTAGACATGGGAGTGTGTACTACCAGGTTGAAGGTATATGTCACTGTGCTCGGGGCGTATGACCTAATCATAGGAATGGATTGGTTAGAAGCTCATCGAGCTTTGGTAGATTGTTTCGCAAAAAGGGTGCTCTGTGTAGACGATGAGGGAAGACTAGTAGAGATCCAGGGTGTATGGAGAAAAGTGTCATTACGCTTTATCTCAACTATGAAGGTTAAGCGATGCTTGAGACAAGGGTGTCGACTATATGTAGTGGAAGCAGTGAACAAAAGGAAGGGACCCTCATTGGATTAGTACCCAGTATTGTCAGAATTTAAGGATGTTTTTCCGAACGAGTTACCAGGGTTACCTCCTAAGAGGGAGCTTGATTTTACTATTGAGCTAAAACCTGGTGCATAACCAATTTCCAAAACTCTGTATCAGATGATAGTGCCAGAAATTTGTGAGTTGCAAATGCAGTTGAAAGAGTTACTGGACTTAGGGCTAATAAGGCCTAGTGTTTCACCTTGGGGTGCACCAGTAATTTTTGTAAAGAAGAAGGATGGATCTTTACGACAGTGTATAGACTACAGGGACTTGAACCGTGCTACAGTGAAAAATAGGTACCCAATGCCGCGAATAGATGACCTCTTCGATCAGATGAAAGGAGAAACGGTATTCTCAAAGATCGATTTGCGATCAGGGTATCATCAGTTAAGGATTAAGGAAGGTGATATCCCAAAAACTACCTTTCGAACTCAGTTTGGACATAACGAGTTTGTCGTAGTACCTTTCGGATTGACCAATGCACCAACAGTATTCATGAGCCTCATGAACGACGTATTCCAGAAGTACTTAGACCATTTTGTACAAGTCTTTCTAGATGACATCCTCATCTATTCCAAGAATGAAAGAGAACATGAGGAACAGTTATGAGTAGTGTTGTCCTGCTTTAGAGAGAAAAAATTGTATGGGAATTTGTTGAAGTGTTCCTTATTTCAGAAAGAGATCCACTATTTAGGTCATATCATTTCCGGTGAAGAAATCTCTTTAGATCCAGAAAAGGTAAAGGCCATTATGGAGTGTCCAGTGCCGAAAAATGCCCATGAGGTGAGAAGCTTCATGGGGCTAGCAGGTTATTATTGGAGATTTATGGAGGGATTCTCCAAAATAGCGAAACCCATCACCACTTTGCAACACAAGGGGGTCAGGTATGAATGGACAGAAGAATGTGATAGTGCATTCATTGAGCTTAAGAGGTTACTAACTAGTGTGCCAATTCTATGAGTTCCGGATATGGAAAAGGAATTCATAGTCTGCACGGATGCCTCGAAGAAAGGTTTGGGGGCCGTGCTAATGCAGGATGGAGGAGTGATAGCATATGCGTCAAGGAAGTTGAAGAAACATGAAGAGCTATACGCAACTCATGATTTAGAGTTGGCAACGATAATGCTAGCTCTGAAACTTTGGAGGCACTATCTTGTAGGGTGAAACTTTGAGCTCAAAACGGACCATCAAAGTTTAAAACATCTCTTCACTCAAAGAGATATGAATGCCAGGCAAAGGCGATGGAGTGAGTTTTTGAGTGAGTACGATTTTGGTATTTTTTACATCAAGGGAAAGGAAAATGTAGTCGCAGATGCCTTGAGTAGGAGACCATGTATCTTCTCCTTGGTACCCTTAAAGGTCAATCTGAGGGAACATGTGTTGACACAACTCCAAGGAGATAGTTGGTATTTAAAAGTTACTTCAAACCTCCAGAGCGGGAGGCAGTTAGATCCAAAGTATGAAGGTTATAGTCTAGAAGCAGACGAACTATTAAGATATCAAGGAAGGATGCACATCCCTAAAAATGGGGATATTCGAAGCATCATATTGAAGGAAGCCCATAGAGAACTTTATTGTGCGCATCCAGGTGTGAAGAAGATGTACGCAGAAATGAGGAAGCTCTTCTTCTGGGTAGGCATGAAGCACGATATAGTCCATTTCGTCACCAAATGCCTAGAGTGTCAACAAGTGAAAGATGACCACCATCACCCGGTAGGCCTCCTACAATCACATGATGTTCCTATGTCCAAGTGGGAAGTCATTTCTATGGATTTTGTTGTAGGGTTTCCACTCACATCTCATAGACACAATGCCATCCTTGAGATAGTGGATAAGTTAACCAAGAGTGATCATTTTATTCCGGTTAGAGACACTTACGATGTCACTGATGTGGCACATGTGTTTGTAAGTGAGGTTATCCATTTGCACGGGATACCTAAGAAGATCATGTCAGATAGGGACTTCAGATTCACTTCTAGGTTTTGGACAAGTTTACAGTCAACATTGGGGACTCAGTTGAACTTAAGTACAACTTATCACCCTGAAACAGATGGGCAAACTGAGAGAGTAAATCAAGTCATGGAAGACATGCTTAGGATGTATGTCATGGATAATCAAACCTAGTGGGAGAAGTACCTACCTTTGGTCGAGTTTGCCTACAATAACAGTTTTCATAGCTCCATCGGAATGCCACCCTATGAAGCTTTGCATGGAAGGCCATGCAAAATGCTGTTGAGTTGGGATAGACTAGAAGACTGAGTAACAGTTGGGCCAGAATTGATTCAAGAGATGGAGGAATAGGTGATTCAAATTAGGCAAAGACTAAAGGAAGCACAGGATAGGCGGAAAATTTATGTGGATGCACACAGGACCGACCGAAGTTATGAAGTGGGAGACCAATTTTTCCTTCGTATCAGGCCTAATAAGAGTACCATACGGTTTGGGAAGGGGACAAAGTTGTCACCTCGATTTATAGGACCGTTCAGAATCCAAGAGAAAATTGGACCCATTGCCTATCGTCTCGTACTGCCACCCCACTTGCATAAAACTCACAATGTATTTCATGTATCTGTTTTACGTCATTATGTTGCTGATGAATCACATAAACTAAATTGGAACGAATTGCAGGTATTGGACGTGGGAACTCTCACGGTAGAACCATTACACATATTGGACCGTAGAGTCTGACAGATCAGGAACCCTCTGGTAGACCAAGTTAAGGTCCAATGGGACAAGTATAGTCCAGGATCTTCTACTTGGGAAGATGCCGAGACACTACAACGGGACTATCCCTCACTTTTTTGATCACCTCGAGAATATTTTTCTCGAAGGTTGGGTGTATGTAACACGACTTTTGAATTAGACAACCAGGATTACCTGAGGCCTATATACTTTATTTTTCTAAGTCACAGTGAAACTATTAAGTGATACACTTAAACTTTAAAATGTATGAACTTTTATGAATGTTTAAATGTTATTGATGATGATGTATATAATGCGATCTGCTATGTGAATGTAAGTTTTATGAATGTTTAAATGTTATTGATGATGATGTATGTAATGCGATTTACTATGTGAATGTAAACTTTAAGAATGTTTAAATGTTATTGATTATGATGTATATGATGCGACATATTGTGAGAATGTGAATTTAATGAATGTTTAAATGCTATTAGAATGATGTTGGATATGATGCAATCTATTTTGGTAAATGATAATCTTATGAATGCGTGTCGAAATTGAATTATGGGATATTATGAGATCTATTTCTAACTGGAAAACTTTGATCTTAAGTTGTTGGTACAAGGATACCAAATAGAAACGATGATTGTATGCAATTACATGATGATAATGCATAGAAATGTATGAGTTTGTGTTACAGACTAATTTGCAGGTTATGGGCTATGAAATAGCCAACATAATGATGATGAAAGTGGATATCATGACCACTAGCTGAGAAACATTATGGTACGAATATTGTATGTGAAGTTATATTGGTTTGGATGCATTGCTATGATATGTGGACAAGTGCAGGATTTTAGGTGTAGAGACTGCCCAAAACTGAATAAACGATGACAAAAATCCTAGTAACACGTTGCCACTGTATATTCCATTGTAGGGTGTAGACCCTAGTTATGATTAGGAGGGGTGGAGGAATTTCCCACCGTGTATCCTCTGAAACCTGAAGTCATGGGAGGACGGTGTTAGCTCACGCTCCCCAAGACGTGTGATGATGACTGTCAGTTGCCTGCTAGGGAAGCTTGGTCGAGATAGTGACACTTCCGCTTATGGGTTCTATTTGGAGTTAGGTCAATATAGTTGACGCTCCAAGATAGTCTAGCAGAGGAAGGA
>ML820399.1:111573-129488 GCA_009831015.1 Picea engelmannii | reverse complement strand
TGGAGATTTGTCTGATGGTGAAATTTAATGTTTTTCCTTCTAAAAAGAAAATGTGTATATATGAATATTCATAATTACGTAACTAAACCATAGTTGTCTAAATAAAATTGTTGAACCGGATAATTGTAATTAAAGGATTTCTCAAACATTTGATTGGTTTATTGTCTTTTATAAAAGGCTAGTCTTGTTGATTGGATTGGATGCATACATAAATTACTAAAGGGTGATAGTTATTGATTATTAGTACACACCTGAGACTTGTGTGTACTAGCTACACATGCATTTCTTGTACATGTACACTAGTATGTATGATCTTTCTTGACTTACTTACTAATATTGTCAGTTAATTGTTATGAATGTGTGAACCATGTTTCTTTTCCTTTGTACCATGAGATACCTTAACTTCGGGACGAAGTTTCCTGAAGGGTGGGTGTATGTAACAACCCTGCTTAAATAGATGTATAGGGATAATTAATTATAATTAATTTGATAATCCGACTGTCCTAATATGTTAGTTAAACAATAATTATTTCTTAAATAATATTAACTAATTAATTATTATTAATTATTTGTCCATGATTAATTAATTATTAATTGGCTCATTAATTAATTGAGTAAAGAATTAAAGGGGGTTAATAATTTAATGTATTAAAGATTTACGTATACGAGGGGGGAAAGAAACATTAAATATGGGGATAAGATATTAAATATAGGGATAAGATAATAAATATAAGGGGATAAGATAATAAATAAAGGGATAAGGAAATTAATGAAAGGGGGAGAGTCGGTGAAGGGGGAATATGACAGGGAGAGTCTTACGGGGAAGGAGGAAGCATTTTGAGGGGGAGAATATAGTTCTGTGGAAGATTTTCTGTGGAGCTCTTTGGTGTGAGGAGTTTGGCTTTGGGGGTTTTGGGCACCGGGGCCAGGATATCCTTACGGTATCCTGGAGCTAGGGAGACAGACAGGCTGCTCCTAGCTGCCAGGGAGGAAAACACAGTTTTGGGCAATGTTTGACACAGTTTCAACTTCAACATTGGACCAACGAAGTAGCGGGATTTAGCATCAAAACCAGGTAATTTATTTATGAAATTGCTAAGTTAGATGGATGAATATGTAATCTATTTCATGCTGTGGTTAACTTTAATTCTTTTGATGAATATTACATGCTTTACGATGATTAATGAAATATTACGCATTGAAAGAAATTTATGTTTAGTTATACAAAATTTTTAGGGTTTAATTAATTAAGGTTCCTACAATGAAACCTTTAATTTTGGATCTCCAAAATTATTTGGACAACAATCCATTTTGATCTACATTTACACCAAATTCCTTCTATCTTCAAATATTTGGCCTCTCAAAACATGAAAACCTCCTCTATTTCATTGTCATCAAACTCATAGTCATTATCTTGTGGTTCTTCAATTATAGTTGTTAAAGTTCAATTATATTTCTCTACCTCTAACCTTCCCCTGTAGAAGATCAATAGTTCGTTCTTTACAATTCCAAGTTGTGTGGCCTATTTTTCTACAATCATTGGTAGTTATTTAATCAAACTTATATTATATAATATATAATTAAACTACTTGTACATTTACTTATGTCAAGCCAAGGTTCATAGTACTTATGAAATATCCATTTAGTCCCTCCTTTATTCACCAAATAGGTCAAACTTATATTATAGAATATATAATTAAACTACTTGTACATTTACTTATGTCAAGCCAAGGTTCATAGGTTCATAGTACTTATGAAATATCCATTTAGTCCCTCCTTTATTCACCAAATAGGTCCCTCGATAGACCAACCCACCAATTCATGGCTGGATAGATGGAGGAATAGGGAAGGGTTACTATCCTCGTGCACTATCTATGTAGATATCATGTCAGATACATTGATTTTCCTACAATGATATGAAGAAAGGAAATTTCATTGCTCGAAAAAAGTCATACTTGTAGAATTTAATTAAATTCAACAATCATGAATGAAACCCTTAATATAAATCATACTAAATCCAAATGAATCTAAAGATTTAACATAAGATTAACCTGAAAATAAGTGAAATTGATATACATATAGACACAAACTATTTCTATAAATAGAAAAGAAAAATCAACAACATAACTACTTCAACTACTTTGTTAAGTGGGCCCTACCTCCACAGAGTAGAAGTACTAATAGACTTACAATAATAGTCTATCAATTCTACACTTACAAAAGATATATGAGAATAATTTGAGCCAAACTTGGTTATGTATTAAAGTATAGTACTGGATTCAATACAATAACAATGCATCATACCATTTGCTAGTCCCTTGTATAGTAGTGACAATGGTTGCTTATATTGAAACTATAAGCATGTAATGATCCCAAGCCAATGTTTTTCTTGGAATCAATAACTAAGCAATGATTTATTTTTTATGTATGCACGTTGACCAAGAATATTTTGGCCTTAGGGTTTACTTAGTTATTTAGCCATGGATTTATACAAACATCATAGTCATCATATGAATATCATCAACACTACACAAGATAAGAACAACAAGCAAATAGTTGAACTTTATTATAAGAAAGAAAGCACCTGATACAATAGAGAAGCAGATTTGAATAAATGGCTTCAAGGAAATACTAGAGTTGCATACAAAATTCTCTCGGAGATACAAATCAAGCCTCCCAAAGGCTTCCAATAGAAGGTGAACGCTCAACTACAAAACAGGGTTCCAGCCTAACCCCCAAGCAACTGGTACGACCTTGATGATTGTTGGTACAGCTTGCAGAAGACAATGGACACCAAGGGTTCGTCCCTCCTGAATATATAGACCTCATGATGCTACCAAACTCTCTCCAATGATAGATCAAGGCAATGGAAGCCTCCTCCTGAAGTATGGATCTCAAACACTGAAGCTTCCTCCTTAAACTACAGAAACCCTAGGATGATACGACCCTCCTGAAACCTTGATATGGACAATAGTAAGGCCTAGATGCATGTGTCCTCCAAATCGTATGAAACTCTCCCGGATGATAGATCGGGAACCTACAAGCACTTGAGAGAAATCTCAAGGTCATATCTAGCTTGTAGCCTTCTAGATCTGAGAAATGTTGAATCTCCAAATCGTACTCTTCCTCTTGAAATTGTCCCAACCTACAGTAAATTATAGGGACGTTATAACTCCTCCAAGAAGCCCTCAAACTGATGAGCAAGGGTTTGCAAGAAAAACCATAATGTTGGAAACCACTCAAGCTTCTTCCTTATGCTAGATCGAGCTCTTCCTCAACAATTGGTGCACCCCTATAAGAAACCCTAGATGGTACAGCCCTGCTGTTCCAAATGGTATGGCCCTGCTAGTCCTCCTGGATAGATGATAGTTGTAGAATGGTGTGGGTGGAATATTTCATCCCCGAGACCAAGCTTGGAGCTAGGTGAGTGAAATTTTTCACCACTGAGTTGCTCACTAGGGTTTGTAATATCAAAACCCTCAAAATTGTATGCTCAAGAGCATCAAAAAGAAAAATACCAAAATCCAGAATGAATAAGAGGTGCGCCCCAACCTCCTCTTTATACTTTTCTTCTATTTCCCTGTTGAGTTAAGTTAACCGCGAGGGTTAACTCCTAACTCAACCTCCAGTGCTTCTATTCCTTCATTGAGTTATCTTTTAACTCTTTTTCACCTTTTTATTAAGTCAACTTAAGAATATAGACTTATTTTGGTTGACCCTTCCCCTCAGTGTGACACTATGGCCTAGTGGGGATGCCTAGGCCACTGAGTCTTCTCAAAACTTCCTCATTAAGAGGTGGGGGACATTACAGTCTCCCCTACTAGAAATTTCTTGTCCTCAAGCAATTCCAAACTTGCTTCCTTTACCACTTTTTCATTTTCCCATGTGGCATCTTCAATGGGTAGATCCTTCCACCTGATCAAGTACTCTTTGATGCTTCTCTTCCTGAGCCTCTTCTCCCAAACCTCTAGTATCTATTCTGGAATCAAGACAAGATACCCCTCTTCATCCATGGGAGGTAGTATCTCGATGGGCATGATGTGTTAGCCGGTGGCCCTTTTCAGGCAAGACACATGGAAGACATTGTGTATCTTGTTTCCCTGTGGGAGCTCCATCTCATAAGCTACGACTCCTATCTTCCTGCTAACCCTGTAAAGCCCAAAGAAACATGGTTGTATCTTCTTTGCTCTGCTTCATTTTATAGAATCCCATCTGTACGGTTGGAGCCTTAGATAGACTAAGTCACCAACCTCATAAGTACGCTCAACTCTGTGCTTGTCTGCTTGGACCTTCTGTTGGTTCTGTGCTCTCTGTAGATGATCCTTCAGCTCCCTGAGAATGTCTTGGCTTTGTTGTACCCAATTCTGTACCATAGGTGTCCTGTTGTCATTGAAAGAAATATCTACAAAAGATAGTGGATCATAGTTGTATAAGGCTCTGAATGGTGTCATTCCTATGGACATGTGTTGGGTGGTGTTGTAGCAGTACTCTCCTAAATGCAACCACCTGGCCCATGCCTTCTGTTGTCCTGCTACATAATTCATGAGGTAACCTTCTACCCACTTGTTGACTATCTTGGTTTGTCCATCCGTCTGAGGGTGATAGCTGGTGCTAGGGGTCAATGTCGTACCAACCAATCTGAACAATTCTTGCCAAAAGGTACTCATGAACCTGCTATCCATGTCGCTGACAATGGTTTTGGGTAGGCCGTGCAACCTGAAAATATCCCTGAAGAACAATTCATCCACCTGTGTTGCACTGAAGTCTGTGGCTATGGAGAAGAAGTGTGAAAACTTCGTTAGCCTATCTACCACTACAAAAATGCAGTCCTTCCCCTGTTTTTTTGGCAAGCTAGTGATGAAATCCATGGATATGATTTCCCACTTGTGTTTTGGAATGGGTAAGGGTTGTAGTAATCCCGCTGGGTGAGTGTGCTCACCCTTGTTCATATGGCATGTAGTACACTCCTTGATGTGCTTTATTACATCCTCCTTGAGGCCCTTCCACGAGAACCTCTCTCTTACTTTCCTGTACGTCTTATTGATCCCCTGGTGCCCTACCATTGGTGAGTCATGACATGCCTGTGACACTTTGGCCTTGAAGGCCGATCTAGGAACCAAAAAGATTCGACCCTTGTAGTAGATGAGGTCATTTATAATCCTGAAGTTATCATTCTGTACCTGTCCATTGAATAGCTGACAAGCAAGCTGATCCTTTTCATACTCCATCACCAAGTGGTCCTTCCAGTCAACCGAAACACCTATCATGGTAAATATGGATGGCCTCCTAGACAATGCATCAACCACCACATTGTTCTTCCCTTTGATAAATTCAATGTCAAAGCCATAGGCATGTACTCTGCTTACCCATTTTTGCTGCCTCTCATTTAGATCCTTCTGTTCTAATAGGTATTTAAGATTGTTATGATTTGATTTGACCAAAAACCATTCACCTACCAAATATTGCCGGAATTTGGCTAGTGCATGCATGATAGCCAACATTTCTTTGTCATAAATGTTGTAGAGTAGCTCAGGACCCCTGAGTTTCCGACTCTCATAGGCAAGAGGGTGCCTATTCTACATTAGTACAACCCCTATCCCTTCTCCTGATGCATCACATTCCAAGGTGAAGGGCAGGCTGAAATCTGGAAGGGCTAAGACTAGGCACGTGCTCATCACCTTCTTCATCTTGTCCATCGTCATTTGAGATTCCTCATTCCATTTGAAGGTTCCTTTCTTAGTCAAATCTATCAAGGGTGCACACAACTGAGAAAAATCCTTGACAAATTTCTTGTAGTATGTGCATATGCTCATAAATCCTCTTAACTCCATGAGTGTCTTAGGAGTAGGCCACTCCATAATGGCCTTTATTTTCTCCTGATGTACCTGTACCCCTTTTGCTCCTATGATGTGCTGCAAGTAAATCACCTCTGTCATTCCAAACTCACATTTGGACTCCTTAGCATATAGTGACTGTTCCTCCATGATTGATAGAATATGTTCCACATGCCGTAGGTGTTCCTCCCATGTCTTGTTGTAAATGAGCAAGTCATCAAAAAATACCAACAGGTGCTTCCTCAACTGCTTGTTGAACACATGGTTCATGCAAGATTTGAACATGGCAGGGGCATTGGTTAAACCGAAGGGCATCACTAAGAACTCATAATGGCCGTAATGACACCTGAAAGCTATTTTTGAGATGTCTTCCTCCCTCATCTTGATTTGATGATAGCCAGAACAAAGGTCAATCTTTGTGAAGTAGACCACTCCATGTAGTTTGTTTAGCAGCTCATCAATCCTTGGTATTGGATATCTATTTTTTATTGTCTTTTTATTCAAGGCCTTGAATTCGATGCACATTCTCATAGTTCCATCCTTCTTCTTAACTAGCACTACTGAAGAAGAAAAAGGGCTAGTGCTTGGCCTGATGTGCCCCATGTCCAAAAGTTCCTTGATGGCCTTCTCTATCTCATCTTTGTACTTCTTCGAATGCATGTATGGCGTGGTGATGACTAGTTTAGCTCCTCCCCGTAGCTCAATAATATGCAGCTCAATAATATGCTCAAACCCCCTATCTAGTGGCACCCCTGGAGGAATCAGTCCAAACACCTTGTGGTGCTTGTCAAGGATCTCTTGGATCTTTGGGGTGTAGTGAACCTTACCCTGCTCATCCACACGTGCTGAAATCCTGCATTCTGCTGCATATACTATCTCATCTCTTCAGAAGATGGCCTCCATCCTCTTGGCCGTGACCACCTTTGCAACATTTCCTATCATGCCCTGGAGCACTACCTTTCATCCACCCTCCTTTTTAAATGACATCTCCATGGTTTTGTAGTTGGTGGTTATAGGGCCCAATGTACTGAGCCATTGAACTCCAAGGATGATGTTGGTATCTGGGAGGTCCATGACATAGATGTCTTGTACCAACTCCTAAGCTTCATACCAGGAATGTACTTGTCACAAGGCATAGTGATTCCACCTGCTACCTCCACTTTGAACCCTTCAAACTCTACTATGGGTATATGCCTCCTTCTCAGCAATGTCAAATCAATGAAGTTATGAGAGGCTCCTCCATCAATCAGAATCGATACCTTCTATCCCTGCAAGACTCCCCTCATCCGGAAGGTGTTGTATTTGGGCACTCTATTGATAGATGCCAAGGTGGCTTTCTCCTCAGTCATACTGTTATGTCCTGTGATCTCCTCCTCTGTCAACTCAATGGTTTCGGCCTCAATGTTCTGTATCTATCCGATCTCCTCCTCTTCCTCATTGTTTGAAGTGACTTCTTTGTAATGCACTTGACCATGGACCATGCATTTGTGTGCTGGGTTCCATCGCAAGTGAAGCAAAGTTGCTTCCTCCTCAGTTCCCTTATGGTGTTCTCGTCTACTCTGCCATGACCCCTGTCAAAACCCCTTGGTTCATGTCCTCCCTAGTTCATTGGAGGTCTTTGGTCTCTCCCTCCAATGTTAAGAGGTGGTTTGGGCATAAATTTTGGCCTAGCAGCTGATCCTAGGTCCCTCGTCCTCCAGATAACATCCTGTAGGTTGGTAGGCTTAAAATCCTTTACCCAGTCCTTCAAGGGCTCCATCAGCCCCTCAATGAAGAGCATCATAAGTTTGGTGGGTGATATATCTTGCACCATCATGGAAAACCTCTGAAATTCTTCAATGAATGCCTCAGCTATACTTGTTTGTTTAAGCTGTGTGAGCTCCCTGAAGTGTAGCTCCGGATCCCCTTGATCAAATCTATCAATAAGCCTCTGAGTGAATTCTGTGTAGGACACTATCTGATTGTGGCCTAGTGTGGTGAGTCCATGGTACCACTAATCATGAGCCTTGCCATCCAAGTACATGGTGGCAAATTTGATGGCTTCCATCTCCCTCATGGGATTAATATGTAGATAGGTATCCAGCTTTTGCACTCATGCCTGTGCTGTTATCTTGGTTGTACCATCAAAGTAGGGGATCTCTAGCTTCCCTTCTCTTCGTTCAAACTCGAAACTGCTCCTGTGGTTCGGCCTAGGCTTATTTATGAACTTGAGTTGGCAATATTGATCCAGGGACATCTGCCTCTAAATGATCATATCCAGGCCGTAGTACTCCTTAGTACATTGTGCCATCTACTCCACAAAGTCATCCACCTACTCCTGTTGCACCTGTTCATCTGTGAATGTGGGAAATTATGGTCTAGGGTTAGCCCTGCTACCCATTTGTCCATATGACGTGCCTCCTCCATGGCTTCCCTTAGACCTAAGAGATTTCTCTGGATTATATCTAATTTCACCATGGGATCCACCAGATCCACCAGCCACTTTGTTTCCATACGTCTCAGGGTCTTTCCCCTAATGAGTCATCTACATCAATAGATGGGTTATCATTGTCCGATTCTCATCAATCTTCCTCAGATTCCCTTCTACCTTCTTTAAGGTCTCAATGATTTCAGCATGTTCCCTTCGGTTAGTCTCCTGGCTTTCTTGCAAGTGATGAACCATGTTTATTTCTATAAGATTTAGGGTCTTATGGAATTCGGCTACTAAGTAGGCCAAGCCCTGTGGCTCATTGTCATCTCTTGAACCCTCCATTTCAGCTTCTATTTCACTGGGTTGTTTCTTCCTTCTGCCAATAAAGATCCCACTGTACCTCTGCATGCGCTAATCCCCCATAGGTTTGGAGGATCAAAGCTCTCATACCACTGTAATGATCCCAAGCCAATTTTTTGCTTAGAATCACTAACTAACCAATGTTTTATTTGTTGTGTATGGAGGTTGACCAAGAATATTTCAGCTTTAGGGTTTACTTAGTTATTTAGCCATGGATTTATAAAAACATCATGGTCATCATCTGAAGATCATCAACACTACACAAGATAAGAACCACAAGCAAATAGCTGAACTTTATTATAAGAAAGCAAGCACCTGATACAATAGAGAAGCAGATCTGAATAGATGGTTTCAAAGCAATACTAAAGATGCATACAAAATGCTCCTAGAGATACAAATCAAGCCTCTCAAAGGCTTTCAATAGAAGGTGAATGCTCAACTGCAAACCATGGTTTCAGCCTAACCCCCAAGCAAATGGTACAACCCTGATGACTGCTGGTACGGCCTGCATAAGACAATGGACACCAAGGGTTTGACCCTCCTAAAGATATAGACCTCATGATGCTGCCAAACTCTCTCTAATGATAGATCAAGGAAATGGAAGCCTCCTCCTGAAGTATGGATCTCAAACACTGAAGCTTCCTCCTTAAACTGCAGAAACCCTAGGATGGTATGACCCTCCTGAAACCCTGATATGGACAATAGTACGGCCTAGCTTCATGTGTCCTCCAAATCATCTGAAACTCTCCCAGATGATAGATTGGGCACCTACAATCACTTGAGAGAAGTCTCAAGGTCAGATCTAGCTTGTAGCCTTCTAGATTTGAGAAATGTTGAATCTCAAAATCATACTCTTCCTCTTGAAATCGTCCCAACCTACAGTAAATGATAGGGATATGGTAACTCCTCCAAGAAGCCCTCAAACTGATGAACAAGGGTTGGCAAGAAAAACCATAATGTTGGAAACCACTCAAGCTTCTTCCTTATGCTGGATCGAGCTCTTCCTCAACAATTGGTGTGCCCCTACAAGAAACCCTAGCTGGTATGGACCTACTGATCCAAATGGTATCACCTTGCTATTCCTCCTGGATAGTTGATAGCTGTAGAATGGTGTGGGTGGAGTATTTCATCCCCGACACCAAGCTTGGAACTAGGTGAGTAGAATCTTTCACCACTGAGCTACTCACTAGGGTTTGTAATATCAAAACCCTCAAAACCATATGCTCAAGAGCATCAAAAAGAAAAATACGAAAATCCAGAATGAATAATAGGTGCGCCCCAGCCTCCTCTTTATGCTTTTATTCTATTTCCCTGTTGAGTTGAGTTAACCCCTAGGGTTAACTCTTAACTCAACCTCCAACGCTTCTATTCCTTCATTGAGTTATCTTTTAACTCTTTTTCACCTTTTTATTAAGTCAACTTAAGAATATAGCCTTAGTTTGGTTGACCCTTCCCCTCAGTGTGAGACTATGGCCTAGCGGGGATGCCTAGGCCACTGAGTCTTCTCAAAACTTCCTCATTAAGAGGTGGGGGACATTACAGTCTCCCCTTCTAGAAATTGCTTGTCCTCAAGCAATTCCAAACTTGCTTCCTTTAACACTTGTTCATTTTCCCATGGGGCATCCTCAATGGGTAGATCCTTCCACCTGATCAAGTACTCTTTGATGATTCTCTTCCTGAGCCTCTTCTCCCGAACCTCTAATATCTCTTCCAGAATCAAGACAAGATTCCCCTCTTCATCCATGGGAGGTAGTATCTCGATGGGCGTGATGTGTTGGCCGATGGCCCTTTTCAGGCAAGACACATGGAAGACATTGTGTATCTTGCTGCCCTGTGGGAGGTCCAACTCATAAGCTACAACTCCTATCTTTCTACTAACCCTGTAAGGCCCAAAGAAACATGGTTGTAGCTTCTCTACTCCACTTCTTTTTATAGAAGCATGTCTGTATGGTTGGAGCCTTAGATAGACTAAGTCACCAACCTCAAAAGTATGCTCAACTTTGTGCTTGTTTGCTTGGACATTCTGTTGGTTTTGTTCTCTCCGTAGATGATCCTTCATCTCCCTAAGAATGTCCTGGCTCTGCTATACCCAATCCTGTACCATAGGTGCCCTGTTGTCACCAAAATCAATCTCTACAAAAGATAGTGGATCATAGATGTATAAGGCTCTAAATGGTGTCATGCCTATGGACACGTGATGGGTGGTGTTGTAGCAGTACTCTCCTAAATGCAACCACCTGGCCCACGCCTTCTGTTGTCCTGCTACATAATTCCTGAGGTAACCTTCTACCCACTTGTTGACTATCTCGGTTTTTCCATCCGTCTGAGGGTGATATTTGGTGCTAGGGGTCAATGTCGTACCAACCAATCTGAACAATTCCTACCAAAAGGTACTCATGAACCTGCTATCCCTGTCGCTGACAATGGTTTTGGGTAGGTTGTGCAACCTGAAAATCTCCCCAAAGAACAATTTGGCCACCTGTGCTACACTGAAGTTTATGGCTATGGAGAAGAAGTGTGCAAACTTCATTGGCTTGTCTACCACTACAAGAATGCAGTCCTTCCCCTATTTTTTTGGCAACCAGGTGATGAAATCCATGTATATGCTTTCCCACTTATGCTCTGGAATGGGTAAGGGTTGTAGTAATCTCGATGGGTGAGTGTGCTCATCCTTGTTCATCTGGTATGTAGTACACTCCTTGATGTTCTTTATTACATCCTCCTTGAGGCCCTTCCATGAGAACCTCTCTCTTACCTGCCTATACATCTTACTGATCCCCTGGTGCCCTACCATTGGTGAGTCATGACATGCCTGCAACACTTTGGCCTTGAAGGCCGATCCAGGAACCAAAAATATTTGACCCTTGTAGTAGATGAGGTCATTTATAATCCTGAAGTTATCATCCTATACTTGTCCATCCAATAGCTGGAAAACGAACTAATCCTTTGCATACTCCATCACCAAGTGGTCCTTCCAGTCAATCGATACACGTGTCATGGAAAATATGGATGGCCTCCTAGACAATGCATCAACCACCATGTTGTTCTTCCCTTTGATAAATTCAATGTCAAAGTCATAGGCCTGTATTCTACTTACCCATTTTTGTTGCCTCTCATTTAGATCCTTCTGTTCTAATAGGTATTTAAGACTGTTATGATCTGATTTGACCAGAAACCGTGCACCTACCAAATATTTCCATAATTTGGCTAGTTCATGCATGATAGCTAGCATTTCTTTGTCATAAATGTTGTAGAGTATCTCAAGACCCCTAAGTTTCCAACTCTCATAGATAAGAGGGTGCCTATTCTACATTAGTACGACCCCTATCCCTTCTCCCGATGCATTACATTCCAAGGTGAAGGGCAGGCCGAAATCTGGAAGGTCTAAGACTAGGAACGTGCTCATCACCTTCTTCATCTTGTCCATCATCATTTGAGCTTCCTCATTCCATTTGAAGGCTCCTTTCTTAGTCAAATCTGTTAAGGGTGCACACAGCTGAGAAAACCCCTTGACAAATTTCCTGTAGTACATGCATATGCCCATAAATCCTCTTAACTCTATGAGTGTCTTAGGAGTAGGCCACTCCATAATGGCCTTTATTTTCTCTTGATGTACCTGTGTCCCTTTTTCTCCTATGATGTGCCGCAAGTAAAGAACCTTTGTCATTCCAAACTCACATTTGGACTCCTTAGCGTATAGTGACTGTTCCTCCATGATTGACATAATCTAATCCACATGTCGGAGGTGTTCCTCCCATGTCTTGCTGTAAATGAGAAAATCATCAAAAAAATACCAACAGGTGCTTCCTCAGCTGCTTGTAGGCATAGAGGGACTATAGTGATCGATAAATCATTGACCACAGATTAGTTTGTCCTTTGACCATAAATATTTGCACAATATGTATTGTTGGATCTAGGGAACTAAAAACATAGATTTTTATATAATAAAAAGTACCATATATGTACTGATCTGATTAGATAAGAGATTGGAGGTATTATTGTCGGCTTCACTATTCCCAATGTTTTATATGGTAACATATCGATTTTTTTTTATCATGTACAGTCTTTTTTAATCATATATTTTCCCTATGTATTGCTTGAAGGTGGATTAATGCTAGCATTATTTCGAATGTTTGTCTTAACATTTTCTGCTAGATGAATATATCCGTAATATTTTATTTGTGCTAATCATATTTAAATGTTTAGATATTGAAGCTTTGTAGTCATTGAGAATTCCAAAGTTTATAACGTCCTTGCTGCATGTATTTGTATTGAAATATATCGACACTTTTTTTGAGGTGCTTGAATAGGCCTGACAACTTAAATGTTTACATGACGCAAGGTCCTCCAAGAGGCCTGACAGCTTAAATGTTTACATACCATGAGGTCCTTAGATGGCATGACAACCTTAAATGTTTATGTAAATACATTTCTCGGACTACATTTTTCCTCGAAAATTTCCATACAATGTTGCAGTGATTTTGCACAATATTGTTGTCCACCAGCAGTTGAATAGGCATTCTATGCTTTATCCTTCTTCTAGCTTTGCAATGCAATTTCATCATCATTGAAGCTACATACATTTTTTGTTGGTTCAGTGAGTGCTTCTTCTTCGCTGGTTCGTTGGTTGCTGCTTGTTATTGTTTGGTTCACAATTTGACCTATGCTTCTGTGTTTCCATGCCATAGTTTAATTTTATAATCCTTGTTTGCAGTTTGGAAGTAACCAGGTTTTCAGTTCCTTCTCTACTTGGAGATACATATGTTGTTTACTGGTTCGGTGGTTGTTGCTTGTTCACTGGTTCATTGGTTCGTGGGTTGCTGGTTGTGTTTGTTTGGCTCAGGTTTATGCTTTGGGGCCATGGGGCTGCACTTGGGCATGTTCATTCTTTCTCACTGGTTTGGTGTTTGTTGTTTTCTTTTGTTTCATTTGGCTTTGCAGGGTTGGGGTCCTGCGTCGGTAGTTGCATTTTTTTTTTGTTTTTTGAATTATTACTGTTTTTTTGGGTGCTTTACGGTGTTCAACACCTACACCCATGAGTCAACATGCGGTTGTTTTTTTTTCCCTCTCTAGCGAGGTGGATATATGTTTTGTTGTGAGGTTTTATTGGTGCTTCAGTGCTGGCATGAAACAAAATAGTTGCATGAAAAATAATTTGAGAAGTACATGTGAAATTGCAATATCCGTTGTTTTTTTGTTAAAATAAAGCATATGCAGGCTGCATTTATAAACCGTGTATGGTCAAATGTGTCAATATGACAATACATGCTCTTGTCCTATGCACAGATTTGTAAGTTTTAAACCTTCGAAGTAAAGCAATGCATATAGATTCTTAAGCAAGACATAAATTAATCAATGGCTCATACACATAATACACAGAGATTTTATACCGGAAACCCTCAACCGGGAAAACCTTTCTTCTATTCATTATATAAAATTTCACCATTCGCCATACAATATATACAATGTTTTTAGGTATTCCATAGATACCAAAACCCTAATCCCTTAATCCAGGATTAATTTACAAATCCACTAAAAATAGCAAAAACCGCCCAAAAAAAAAATTTAGGGCGCTGCCCCGGGCTACCACCCATTGCCGAACATTGTGCAAAACCAGGGGGGGCATACCTGCCCCCCCTCTAGGACCCCCCTAGGAAAGTGCCCGACGCACACGACAGAGCTCTAGTGGTAGGGATAGTCAGACGCAGTTGTCGTATCTGACGCGCCCACCCACACACCCATGCAAAGAATATAACACAAACCCAACATTCTCCCACTTGTTGTTTTCTTTGCATCCAGGGGTCCAGGGGATTATATAGTCAACAATCCAGGGCAACAATTCCCATTGTTTCTCTACACCAGGAGAAATTTTCTGTGCTCATAGACTTTGTCAATGAATCTGCAACATTCTTCAAAGTGTCAACCTTTTCTAGCAACACCTTCTTTTCCTCAACCTTGTCTCGCACAAAGTGATATTGAACATCAATATGATTTGTCTTTGAATGATAAGTTGGGTTCTTTGACAGGAATATTGCACTTTGACTGTCACAGTCTAATCTCACTACTTGTTGTACCAACCCAATATCTGAACACAATCTTTGTAACCATACTACTTCCTTGCTTGCATGAGTGGCTGCCATGTATTCAACTTCTGTAGTTGAGAGTGCCACTATAGCCTGTCTTTTTCTCATCCAACTGATTGCTCCTCCAAATAGGTTAAACACATACCCACTTGTAGATCTTCTATGATCCAGATCTCCAGCCCAGTTTGCATCAACAAAGCCATGTATGTCCACCACTATGTCTAATCCCGGTCTTCCTTGGTAGCACAATCCATAACTGGTGGTGCCACAAAGATACCTGAAGACCCTCTTTACTGCTGTCCAATGCTCCTTCCCTGGTTTTGACATATACCTACTCAAAACTCCCACTGCATGTGCAATGCCCGGTCTAGTACAAACCATTGCATATATCAAACTGCCAACTGCACTAGCATATGGAACATGGGACATGTCCTCTTCTTCTTCCTGTGTCTTGGGACACTGATCTGTAGATAACTCTACACCTATAGGAATAGGAATCTTGAATGGTTTACTTCCATGCATATTAAGCCTCTGCAATATCATCTCAACATATTTTCTTTGATTCAACTAGAGTTTCCTGTTTGCACGATCTCTTTTAATCTCCATTCCCAAAATGAAGTTAGCAGCACCGAGATCCTTCATGTCAAACATGGAGGATAGCTGTGATTCCACCTCCTTGATAACATCCATGTTATTTCCTACCAACAACATGTCATCAACATACAACACTACATAAATGAAGTGATTACCAACTTGCTTGGAATATACACAGTGATCAACCCTGCTTCTTACAAATACCAATCCAAGGATGTATGTGTCAAAATTTTGGTACCACATTCTAGGTGATTGCTTCAGACCATATAGTGAATTCTTTAGCTTATAGACCAACTCTTTCTTTCCCTTCACTACAAAGCCTTCTGGCTGCTTCATGTAGATTTCTTCTTCCAGATCCCCATGTAGGAATGTTGTCTTCACATCCATTTGTTCCACTTCAAGATCAAAAGCAAGAGCAATAGATAAAACAAATCTAATAGAATTTAACTTAGCCACAGGAGAAAAGATCTCACCAAAGTCAATTCCCTCTACCTGGGAATAACCTTTTGCTACTAACCGAGCTTTGTATTTCTCCATTTTACCTTGTGCATTAAACTTCTTCTTGAACAACCATTTGCTACCAACTAATTTTCTTCCAGCTGGCAACTCAACTATATCCCATGCCTCATTCTTATCCAAGGCATCCATTTCTTCAACCATGGCCTTCTTCTAGAGTTTACTATCCTTTGAATTCATTGCTTCCCTAACAGTTCTGGGATCATCATCAGTAATAGATAAAGCAAAATTGGAATGAAAATCAGGTGGACTATACCTTTCTGGTTGCCTTCTATTTCTCACTGATCTCCTCAATACTGGGGTATGAGGTTCTTCTTCTTCTTCTTCTTCTTCCTCTGCTTCCTCTTCTTCAAATGATTTAGATTTTGCATCATCCAAATCAAGCTCTGTTTTCTCAGGTTCATCTTGTGTTAGTGGGAATTCTTGTTTGGACACATCTTTTACCTCTTTGAAAACAACATCTCGAATGTAAACAATTTTCTTGGTTTCTGGGTTCCAAAGCTTATAACCTTTCACACCATCTTTATAACAAATAAAGATACACTTTTCAACTTTATTATCCAGCTTACTCCTATTTTCCTTTGGAGCATGTACATAAGCATCACAACCAAACACTCTAAGATGTTAAAGAGAGGGTTTCTCTCCAGACCATACCTCACGTGGAGTTTTATCATCCAACGCTGATGAAGGTGATCGATTGACTAGGTAACATGTTGTACCCACTGCCTCTACCCATAATTTTTGTCCTAACTCGGCACCACTGAGCATGCTCCTTGATTTTTCCATCAGTGTCCTGTTCATCCTTTTTGCAACTCCATTTTGCTGAGGAGTGTATGGAGTATTCTTCTGCCTTGCTATACCACACTTCTTATAGAATTCTTTGAATTTATTTCCGTAGAATTCTCCACCATTATCTATTCTCAATATCTTTATTTTCTTCTCTTTCTAATTTTCTACCAAAGCCTTAAACTCTTTAAATTTATCAAATACCTCATATTTCTTTCTAAGAAAATAAATCCATGTGTTCCTTGAAAAATCATTTATGAATGAAACATAATACACATATTTACCTAGGGATGGAACAGGAATAGGTCCAAACACATCACTGTGTATCAACTCTAAGATCCCCTTTTCTCTTGTAGCACCAAATGGGAATCTTACTCGATTCTATTTACCATATATGCAATGTTCACAGAAATAAAAATCCAGAGTGAAATTAGACATACCTTCCACCATACCTTTACCGTGTAGTGTTCGAAGGCCCTTTTCTCCAATATGCCCCAGTCTTTGATGCCACAACATGGTCTTCTTTTCTGGGACAGTATTGGTCTTGTCTCCTTCATTACTCTGCTTAAGGAAAACATAACTGTTACACCCATTAGTATGAGTGCTTCCCACCAATTTGTAAAGAGTTCCACAACGAGCTCCCCTCATCAACACCATTGCTCCTCGTACCATCTTGCAAGTGTTCTTTTCAAATACAGTTTTCACTCCTGCATCACCCAACTTGCTTATAGATATTAGGCTCTTGGATAGTTTTGGAATATGTAGAACCCCAGGGAGAGTTCCAATCCTTCCATCATTTAGCAACAACTTAACCCTTCCATGTCCCAAGATTTTTGATGTCGAGTCATCTCCTAGGAATACATCACCACCATCATATTTTTCATATTTAGAGAACCACTCCCTGTGAGGAGTCATATGGTATGACGCACCTAATTTGATCAACCATACATCATGGTATGCATGTGTACTTGTAGATTCTAGGTAAACATCACCTCCTTCTTCAGTGGAGGTTTTCGCCTCTGTGAAAGAGGTACTATTAGACCCCTTTGGTTTTCCAACCTTCTTAAACTTGCAATGTTTCTTAAAATGCCCTGTTTTACGACACTTCCATCATTTCCTCAAAGATTTTCCTAGAGACTTAGATCTACTTGTAGATTTAGATCTCCATCTCGAAGGCTTACCAAGGTTCCTGTCTTGGGTACACCCTCTTACAAATAAAGCATTTGTGTTGTGACCATCCATGCTTTTTCGCCTCATCTCTTCAGATAACAAGGATGCAACTACATCCTCATACTTCAATGTAGATTGAGTGGTACTACCTATTGCTACAAC
>ML820399.1:87591-107548 GCA_009831015.1 Picea engelmannii | reverse complement strand
AATGTATTAATTCTTGTGCTCGGGTTCCTAGGTTGAAGGTGTTTTAGTTGCAGAGAGTGCATAATCGACCCCCTTTGAACCTATATGTGCGAAATGAAACTCTCTTGCTTCTGCCTTCGCTTTGATAAGTTATGATATGATTGATTGTCTTAGATGTGGTGAAAAATGTCCGTATATATATGGGAATTACCTCAATGATGCCATCCGAACCATGGGAAATACAATTGTGCATTGTACGGTTAGGCAGCCTCTGTTGCAAAATGTGCTTCCTGAGTTGGCAGAATTCTCGTATGAAACATATCTGCAGAAAAAGGCAAGTAGTGTCTACATGATGCGTGACTTTCAGATACACAACAAATTTACCTTAAATGAGGACAATGCCATTTTGCATATTGGATGAAGAAGGGAAAAAAAAAATTCGAACTTTGGCAAGAAACGAAAAATACCTCATGTGTCTCTGTAATATTTATTCAACATCCATATCAATGTTCGTCGGACTCGACTACTTGGTATTGCATGTGCATAAGATTGGTCCAAAAATGGGAAGCATGGCAGAAAACCCCATATATCCCATGGCCCCAGTTATTTTCTACCAGGTACATATACCAGATGTAAGAGAAAAGGAATGCCATGACGTATTTTCTTTGTATATGAAATTGTTTGATGCAAAGGTCGATGTGTCCTACTCTATGGAACCTTGTGGAAACTTGCTTGCGGCCTATTTGGAGTTTAATTGGTTCTTGGTTGTATGCTTCATCTATCAATTTGTATATTGTGGAACTCTGAGTGTTGTTTGGAGGACAAGGAACAATAGAATTGCAATTTCTTTGCCAGCTAGCCTGCAAATCGGCCTGATGATTTCTATGGCACTGTGACGCAAATGTAGTATGTAGCTTGTTTTAGCATTTTTCCTTGATCGATGAACTTGGTAAAATTAATCTCCTCGAATAATTTGAAATCAACGAATGTATGTTGTGCGAAGTCCACTTGTGCTATCATATCAACAAGAGGCCCTTAAAATTCAAATTGGTCATTGTTATGCTTGCGATGATAGAATTTAAAAAAAACTTTGTTTTGTTTCCAACATTTTTTTTTTAAATAAGCAATTTAACATCCTTTGATAATTTTCTGTGATTAAATTGTACAATATCAATATTTAATATTAATAATTTAGTATTTGAAAATAATGTTTTTAGATAATGTTAGATAGGATGACCATCCATAGAGAATCGCAATCTTGAGCTCGCCAGTCCTGGAGTTCGTCTGTCAATTTGTATGTCATGGAAGTCCGAGTGTTGTTTGGAGGACACATGATAATGTAAGTGCAATGTTGAGCCAAACAACCCGCAAGTCCGCCTGTCAATTTGTATATCACGGAATTGTGGGTGCTATTTGTAGGACACAGAACAACAGAGGTTGCATTTTGAGCCCGTCAGTTCGAGAATCCTTGATCCAAAAAGTGGTTAAGTATGGAATGAAGGATTCGTACATGCTCTATAAAATCTCATGTCCATACTTTATAAAAGTACATATTTGGTATGTATTGCTTGCTTCTCGAAAAATTTCTAAGTGTGGAAGTTGGCGGATGCACGCGTTCATATTTCCACTTGCTTTTATATCGCCAGCCCGATCGACCGCTTCCCCGTTTGAAATTACACAATCTTTTTTGTCTAATTAAATTGTACAATATCAATATTTAATATTAATAATTTAGTATTGACATTAATGTTTTTAGATAATGTTAAATAGTTGATAGGCATTACCATCCATACACAATGGCAATCTTGATCCCACCAGCCCTGGATTCTGTCTGTCAATTTGTATATCGAAGAACTCCGAGTGTTGTTTGGAGGACACAAAACAATAGAAGTGCAATGTTGAGCTAGCTAGCCTGCGGGTCCGCTTGTCAATTTGTATATCGTGGAATTCTGGGTGCTGTTTGTAGGGCACGAAACAATAGAGGCACAATTTTTAGCCCACAAGCCTGAGAACCTGTGATCCAAAAAGTGGCTAAGTATGGAATGCGGGATCCATACATGCTCTATAAAATCTCATGTGCATACTTTATAGTACATATTTAGTATGTATTACTCATTTTTCAGAAATTTTCTTCGTATGGAAGTTGGCCGATTAACGTCTTCAGATTTCACTTACTTTTATATCACCATCCCGATTGACCGCTTCCCTGTTTCATATGGTACAAACATTTTGGCTCGTGGTTTTTCCGAATAGGTGAGTTACCGGATCGACGGGTTCAATATTGATATTTTATGTAATTAAATTGTCCGATATCAATATTTAATATTAATAATTTAGTATTTTAAAATCATGCTTTTTGATAATGTTAGATAGTTGATAGGGATGCCCATGCATAAAAAATGGTAATATTGAGCCCGCCAGTCCTGGAGTCTATCTGTCAATTTGTCTATCGTGGAAGTCAGACTGTTGCTTGGAGGACACAAAACAATATAAGTGCAATGTTGAGCCAGACAACCCACAAGTCCGCTTGTCAATTTGTATATTGTGAAACTATGGGTGTTGTTTATAGGGCACTGAACAATAAAGGCCCAATTTTGAGCCAGCCAGCCCAAGAACCCGTGATCCAAAAAGTGGCTAAGTATGGAATGAGGGATCCGTACATGCTCTATAAAATCTCATTTCCATAGTTTATAAAAGTACATATTTAGTATGTATTGCTCGTTTCCTCCGACTTCTCTTTGGAAGACATGGAATAATAGAAGTGCAATGTTGAGCCAGTTAGTCTGCAAGTACGCCTGTTAATTTCTATATCGCGGAACTGTGGGTGCTATTTGTAGGATACAGAGCAGTAGAGGCCCAATTTTGAGCCCGCTAGACCGAGAACCCACGATTGAAAAAGTGGCCAAGTATGGAATGTGGGATACGTACATGGTCTATAAAAATCTCATGTACATACTTTATAAGAGTACATACTTAGTATTTATTACTTGTTTTTCAAAAAATTGCTAGGTGCGGAAGTTGGCGGATTCACGTCTTTAGATTTTACTTACTTTTATATCACCAACATGGCTGACCGCTTCCCTGTTTTATATTGTAATAAACGAATATAAAATGGCCCAAGACCAATTGTGCCATCACATCAATAGGAGGCCCTTAAAATTCAAATAGCCCACAAGCCCACTTGTCAATTTGTATATCACAGAACTCTGGGTGCTATTTGTAGGACATGAAACAATAGAGGCCCACTTTTGAGCCCGTCAGTCCATACTTTAGTATTGAAAATAATGTTTTTAGATAGTGTTAGATAGTTTATAGGGATCACCATCCGTAAACAATCGCAATCTTAAGCCCACCAGCCTTGGAATCCGTCTATCAATTTGTATATGGCAACACCCCAAGTGGTGTTTGAAGGACACGTAAAAATAGAAATGCAATGTTGAGCCAACTAGCCTGCAAGTTCCCCTGTCAACTTGTATATCGCGGAACTCTTGTGTGCTATTTGTAGGACATAGAACAATAGAGGCCCAATTTTGAGTCTACTAGACGGGGAACCCGTGATCCAAAAAGTGGCTAAGTATGGAATGCGGGTTCAGTACATGCTCTATAAAATCTCATGTCCGTACTTTCTAAAAGTACATATTATGTATTACTCATTTTTTTTGGAAATATTTTTATTGCGGAAGTTGGCTGATTCACGTCTTCAGATTTCACTTACTTTTATATTACTAGCCCCACCGACCGCTTCCCTGTTTCATATTGTACAAACCTTTTTGTCTAATTAAACTATACAATATCAATATTCAATATTAATAATTTAGTATTGAAAATAATGTTTTTAGATAATGTTAAATAGTTGATAGGGATCACCATCCATAAACAATAGCAATATTGAGGTCGCCAACCCTGGAGTCTGTTTGTCAATTTGTATGTCGCGGAACTTCGACTATTGTTTGTATGACATGAATTCCAAGGCAAGCCTACCTACTCTGAGAACTTGGCCAGTTGCATTGATCGCTAGCCCAGAAGTTGATGTCATGGATTCCGAGTTGGAAGAAGATGATCTGATGGGTGATGATATGACAATGGATGATGGAAATGCAGAGACTGTTCCCACTACTGCGCCCAAATTGAAATCAACCACAATGGGCGAAACTTCCCGACTCAGTGATGTCGGTCCGAACAACACTGAAAGGAGTTTCAGAAAATAAACCGACACTAAACGTAATAGCCACTTTACAGCTCGAAAGTAGGAATTCTAGAGGTCCAAATTAGTCCGTTCTGGGTGGAAGAGTTTCACTGTAAATAAATGATATGTTGATGTTCCCAGAGATATATTTCAAGCCAAAAAATTATTCACTTGTAGGAATATTGTCTTGTTCTCTGGATATACAATTAACATCCTCGGGAACCAGGTCCACAAATTTCACTGCTGCAAGGCATATTTCTACTAGTCATCTCCTTCCACCCATAATAGACTAATTTGGACCTCTGGAATTGCACATGCAACTTGTGCCCTTGAAGTTTTTTCAACCATGCAGAGACAATTTCTAGTTGTGTCCTAACTTTCAGTTAAGGGCTATTCCATTTTCCCTGCAACGTTTTTCATCTTTTCCTCATGAGAAGCTTCTGAAAACTATCAATTTTAGCAGAGGATGATTCATCGAGGAAAAAACTGCAAGGATCATGCATACTGCAGATCCTGTGCCTGTTTTTGTGGCAGATATGTTCAATGTTTTCGCCCAAAGAACTGGGTCCAATTTCTAGGGATAGATTTACAATACTCGGTGTTTTTTTTTTTTAAATGGATTTGCTATTAAAAAAAATTGCCTTCCAGTCTTCGTTGCTGCTTCTTTTCTGGATTTAACGCTTGTTCTCATTGGCATGGTTCAGTGGTCTTGTATTTCTTCGATATTGTGTTTACTTAGGTTATTTTTTGTAAGATGCAACATGTAACAATTATATGAAAATGTACTGTGTCAATCCAACAGGCTTTTATGCAAACAAAAAATGGATTACACATAGTTTCAAACCAACATTCAATTCTATTCGCAATGCAGATACAACATAGCAATACCAATGTACAATGTTCCAGCAAAATCATCATTCTTGTTTCCGGACACACAGTTATTAAGTTTTAATGCTAACAACCCATAATGAAAGAAGTTCAATACTTAAGTTAATATGTTACAGTCATGGAAGAATGTATCAAGAACACACTTACACACACACACACACACACTCCAATAAAATCTAATTTCAACAAAGCATTTGCTGACAATTAGTAGAAAATGAAGTTTAATACTTAAGTTAATATGTTAATCATGGAAAAATGTATCAAGAACATACTTACACAAATAGGTTGCAATAAAATCTAATCTTCAACAAATCATTTGCTGACAATTAGTAGAAAATGATGGTTTTGCAAAAATGGGGCTTCTTTGAAACCAATTCGTGCTTATGAAAACTACACGCCCTGTAGTTTCTCTTCAAGGTTACTTAATAAATTTTTTTCCAAAAATGCCTTGGTACGCAGCTTGGCGAATTCACACGTTTCCACCGAACGCTTCCCCTTTCTCTAAATTGGCCCTCCATTGTTTCGTGTCCTACAAGTAGCACCTAGAGTTCTGCGATATACAAATTGATAGGCAAAATTGTGTGCTGGCTGGCTCAACATTGCACTTATATTTTTCCATGACCTCCAAATGACATTTAGAGCTCCTCGATATAAAAATTGACACATGGGCTCTAGGGCTGGTGGGCTCAAGATTGCCATTGTTTATGGATGGAAAAGTGATAAAACGAGCCATACCACATTTGTGTCACAGAAGCTATATTAAAGGGAAAAGCATTTCCTCTATAGCTCTGTGTCCTACAAACAACACCCAGAGTTCCACACTATACAATTTGATAGGCGGGCTTGCAGATTGGCTCACAAAAAAAATGACTCGGAGTTCTGTGATATAAAAAATGATAGACGAAGCATACAACCAAGAACCAAGTAAACTAGTGGATCGTATTCCTAGTCGTTGTTTTCTATGCCCTCCACCTTTGCATTTATTTACAACTATATATCTTTCCAGGAAAATGGGATATCTGTTACAGATGTGAATATATTGGCCCTTCGTTTCCGTCTTCTATACTTAGCCAAATATTCGTTTCTCTTTTCCATGAACTTTATCTTTCTTGTCACTTATTATTTTTTTTGAAAATGTCTGGCTGTGCACGTGGGCAGACTTGCTGGTTCACACTTGCACTCGTGCTCTTATATCGCGACACCAACCAACCGCTTCCCCATTCCATACCCAGAAACTTCTCCGATCCCAGATTCTTGGCAGGCGGGCTCTATATTGGACTTCTATTGTTCCATGCCCTGCGAACAATACCATCACTTCTACGATATACAAATTTACAACCGGAATCAGATCATACCCTCTTCTATATTACAGTCTACCTATCATTCCCTCTTCCGTGGTATACATTTTTCACTGAAAACTTCTGAGAAATACAATTTAACCGTCGGGTACTCACGTCTTCTGTGGAACTATTGTCACCCCATTTTGAAGCCTGACTATTTGCTTTCCATACTTCGCCATTTCTTTTGCGGATCGTCCATTTGGCGGGTTCAAGAAATATTTAGTTCCTGATCGTTGTTTCCTATGCCCGCGCCCTTTTGTAATTAGCAATTACCAATTATATATAAGACCTTATTTCTAAGCATGCAATTAGCAAGTCTTAATTTCAAACATCATGGAATGTCATTTGCACATCGTCGGGTTGGTCCATTTACGAAAACTTCAATCATCGTTTCCGAGAACGAGTCTGCCCAACCGTTTCCCTATTCCATACTTAGCCACTTTCCCAAAATTCCACAAATACACAAATTGACCGCTGAACTGTCCCATCATGCTCTCTTCCATTTTACACATTTTGCAGTAAAAAATTTGGATACATAAAATTTGACCGTGGAAGCTTGCCTCTCCTCAGTATCCCCGTAACCCTTTTTCAATCCTGTCTGACCACTTTTTAGACCTTTCCATTCTTTCCTTTCTCTTCATCGTGTCCATCACCTTCGCACTTGTCTAGAATAAAAGAAAAAAAANATATATTGTTTCTAAATATGCAATAAGTAAGCTTTACTACTAACAGTTCATCATGCACCACCCATATAGATTGTCATTAATTAGAGAAAGTCTTGAAGAGATTTCCCATTCATAAGCATTTGACCAAGATTTAGCGGAGAGTTACATTATCGCCTCTAAGTTTTCATTTCAACCATCATTTGGAGCAAACCAACGTTCTCATAAACCGATGGAATCAACTTAACAACAATTCTGTGGAGATACAGTGAACATCTTCGAGCACGAGGACCAAAACTTCCACTGGTCAAGGGCATAATATTATTACTCAACCTCTTCTTCATAGAACCAAGTAATTTGGACCTCTGGGATTGCTCGTACAGGCTGTGTCATTGAGGTTTTTGACTGTAAGGACCTGGTCTCTTGGTGTGCCGATAAATTTATTTCAGACAAAAGAATTATTCCACTGCGGGACCATTCTTTTGTTTCTTTGTCACCTCAGGTCTTTCTCTAGATGTTAATATTGTCGGATCCAACATTGATGTTCAAAGGAGAATATTGCAAACAGTTCCTAGAAAAGCATAATAACGGGTTGGACCTCTTGCCCCATTTATTGGAAGACCTGATTCTAGTTCCTGAATATATCACAAGCTTGTAGGTTAGTTCATTTAGAAATCCATTCCACGAAATCATCTAGTTGTTTACAAGAACAATGGGACAGGAGTCCACAACAATTGTTTCCCGGATGGCTCTTTATATTTTGTATTTCATAGTCAATGAACAAGCCATTTTTTATTGGGGAAAGTTAATCTCCCATAAAATAGGTTCCCAATTGTCAATATTCAAAAGGGAAAAGAAATTTTATATGTTGTCCTACTTAGTTTTTGCAATAGCGCATTGCTGTCAGTTTCCACAACTGTCTTTGTCCAAGAATGTCAACTAGGAATTTGACCCAGTAACATTCTGGTACCAGGCCTTATGGAATCACAAGGTTTCCCACTGTTTTTATGATTTTTTTCATGGCTTCGTGTCTGTTTTCAAAGTTTTATTGTTCGAAGAAGATGCTCCTTGAATATCTGAATAGGTGACCAATTTTTTGGACAGGAAGGGGACACTTGAACATTTGGATAATTGCACTGTGATAAGAATTTTTGGCTACACGGAAAAACTTGCTCTCCTTCCATGTCACATTACAGACATAATGTTTGTTGCAGAAGTAGCACGACAATACAACTACTTGTTGCATCTATTACAAAAGAAGAAAAAAAAAAGTTCATTCCTCTGCCTTGGAAAGTAGGGGAGTTTGTGTTGAAAAATGTCAACAAAATTAATGAATTCGCAGCGCATTCTAGCATCTTCAACCTGAGATATGCTAAAAGCATAAGAGGGTTCAACCCCGATAATATTTTTCAACAACATTTACAAACACTTGGCCTCAATGATTGTTTTTTCAAAAAACACCTACCCGAAAATAGAGACACTAGTGGCAATGCTCCTGCTTCTGATGTTGGTGACCTAGACACATTGCAAAATTGCACAAAATTGTACACGCATCAGGGGAAAGGCCCCAGTGACAAGAGTGTTCAATATGAAAATAACACTAAAAAAATACGACATCTCGGAGCATCGCTCCAACGACCCACCACATCAACAAAGAAACTCATATTTCTTCAAACAAAGGAGGAGATGACGACCCTCCTCACTCTAAAATTGATAGTTCTCACAAGCTTCCAGTAGACAAGAAGAGAAAAAAAATGTGGGACAGGTGAAAGAGCCAAAAATTCAGAGTGAGAACATGGAACTTAACATTGATTTGGATAGCATGCTCCACTACCTTGATCAGCTCAAGGATGCCATCCAACATATCCGTCCAATGGACATATCCGATACCGAAAATTTTGACGAAGATGAATCCTTCGTGTTCCAAAGCATTGTTTTTGACAACCAGTCCAAAAAATTGATAATTGAAAAAAAAGATGTAAAAAATAAGAAAGGAAAATCTCGTTCAGAGGTTAACCTTGCCAACATGCGGTCGTCCCAAATCTGTCAAATTCACAATGTGAGCGAAGATGCACTTCATGATTCAATTGGAGGCATCGAGGTCGAGAATGCCAGACTAAGGAACGGGTCAAGGAATTGGAAGAGGCTTTGATTCCTATGCCATTGCTTGTCAATCCTTTGGCAATATCCATGTCTGCCACCCCTACAGCCAACTTAAAATCATCCTCCAACCTCCTCGCATCCTGTAGAGGATATGTGGAGAATAATATCAAGAAAATAATGGAACTGGTTACCGAGGCATGGAAAACATCACAAACCATCACTTCCCTTGGAACTAGGGCACAAAGTTTTCTTGAGCATTTGTAGGCAGAGTTAAAAGATGAAGAAAAATTCTATTTAAATACGGTGCTTCCTTTTGGCACCATTGTCAACAATATGACAGAAAAAAAAAGACAACAAGTTCTTCCATCCAAAAACTGGATTGGTCAATTAAATGCATGCTGGAAAGAAAAAGTGAAGAACCTGCATCTCATTGTTCAGTCATGTGAACAAGCCATATCAAAGAAAGATAAATTATTCACAAGGCTGCCAATAATAGACTTAGACGGAAATACCAACGACTTCTAAGACCCTGACTTAATCGCAAATTCCTTTCCCTTAACTATGCAAGAGTTCGATGAACATGTTGATATGTTTAAGGCATTGTCTCTGGAAAAGTTTTACAACATCCTTGAATATGATCAAGCTCACATTGACCACTGGCTAGTCGACTATTCAGTACAGAATGAGGAAATTCATCAGGCTATGTGTAATATTTCTATCGACTTTCAGGAATTAGAAAACAATCTTTTCAACATAAAAATCCGGAATGAGATCAATTTCGCCCCAATGAGAAGCTACATTGAAGAATGGTTCGAAAGGGAATTGAAGCAGGTCGTTGACGAAAGGCAACAGGCAGTTGCCAGGATTCCAACACCCATCAATGACATCAATGAAATGATAGCCACAAGCAATAGCCAAAGGGCTCATATGTACCATCACTATAAGTCTACTTTTTCATCCTACTTTGTTTATCAACCCAGTTATTCCACTTTTTTAAATAGAAATGTATAGGCACACACTTATACCTTTCAATTTATTTTTTTTGCAGGTATTGCACTCTATCTTCTTTCTACAGTCCTGTTTCTTGTACATATTTATCTAATGGTCCGCGGGAGCCCGAATCCCAGTCTACATGACAAACACATTGGAATTTCCATTAATATGTAACAAACTTTTATTTTTTTATATATTTAAAAATTTCCACTATTATGTAACAAACTTTTCTTTTTTGACATATTTCAAATAAACATGTTTAAATTTCCAAAAAATTTCTTCCACTATGAACAAATTTGTATTTTGTTATATACTTTCAAAAACAAAATTTGGTGCTCTACATGCCAAACGTCATTTTCTGCTTGGATAAATTTCCAAGTTTTTTCTTCCACTATGAACAAATTGTATTTTGTTATATACTTTAAAAAAAAAATGGTTCTCTACATGCCAAGTGTCATTTACGGCATGGATACCACCTGTGCTTCATGCTGCTTGCCACATCTTCGCTGCAGTTTCTTATCTCTCCGCGGGGTCGCACCTTACCGCTAACAAAATTTAATGCCCCATGTTCTGTGATATACATGTTGAACACAACATTTCCATGATATACATTTTGCACCGAACACTTCCATCGTTTACAATTCGACCCCATTTTCCACAATTTACCTGTCTTCGTGGGGTCGTGCCTTACTGCTAACAAAATTTTACCGAACACTTCTGTCATTTACAATTCGACCCCATTTACCACAATTCACTTTGTAAACTCGTTGGCATGGACTGCGCTGCCACACAACCTTGTTTCTGTAAGGAAATTGTGGGAAACTTTTGTGGGTTCTGTTGTAACATTAATTGTCTTCGTAAAAAACAATTCAATATTTACAATATTTGTGTAAAACCCATTAATCTCTCGTCTATTCCAACACAGTGAGTCTTCCCAAATTTTGTCATATTCGTCGTATGACAACTAGTTCTCCAATTTTGTCAAGTCTATATCCTATACCCAAAACTCACCATTTTTTGAAGCCAAGTTACACCCAAAACAATAATTACTAGCATACCCCATAAGCGGGCTAACGAGAATGCTGAAATAATTTGAGGAAGTTTTCATACTAATATTGTTAGTAAGAATCATAAAAATATTACAATTAAATTAGTTTATTTCAAAATTTGTCATGGAAGCATTTGTTCCATCTTGAATATTTGTGAGTTAAATTATTTTATCTCAAAATTTGCGATGAAAACATTTACTATATACTATATCTATAGATCTCAAGTAACTTTTATAAACCAATTTAATAGAATTAATAGATTGTAATTTATTATGTTTTTAATTTAATTTATTATATTATTTAGTGGTAATAAAAAGTCATGAAGTACACACTGGAAATTAAATATAAAAAAAAGAGAGGAGAAAAGGTAAAATTTATATAAGAAATAAAAAAGATGAGAAAAAGAAAATGGAAGGTTGAACTTTATAAAATGTGTTTTATAAATATTTTATATATTTAATTTACTATCATTTATGTTAAATTTGATGTTTGGTGTATTTGGTATAAGCAAGAGAGTTTGTTTAATATATAATATTGTTATAGGATACTTATTGACTTGGTTGTTAGTTTGAGTGGTTGTAGGATGGAGTATTACCCTCCCACCTAAATTCTATTAGATTTTACATTAGATATTCTATATTTAATTGTATTTGATTTTATAAAATTAATTACCATATTATTATAGGAAATCTATTGAATTAGTTATTTTATATAATTAGTTAAAATGTATTTTATAATTAATTTTTTATATTAAATTTAATTCTTATTAATAAATAAGTTGTCTTTATTTCTTTCCAATTTTTTTTGTTTGTCTCACATGTTGAATGAAGGTTGTTAAATTTAGTAGAAAATTTCAATAAAGATTTTGATGGTATTGAGTTTGATTTTTAATCACTTCTATATTGATATTAACATTTCCCACCTTATCACATAAAGTGAGAAACAAAATAAAAATTATGAGTATAAATTCCTATTTGTGAGATGTCAGGGTGTGTGTGTGCGTAAAATAATAGTGAAAGACGTGTATCTTATGGCGTTTTAGAATAGCTTTTACAAATATAAAATATTCTTCACTTTTGTGTTATCCTTTATTGGTTGTGACATTTGGTGTACCATAGTATATAAGCCCCAAATATGATGATCGTTATGACAATGAGGGAAACCACAAGAGAAGGGTGCCTCCCACTAACACAATGGTTAATTGGTTAAAAGGTGATTATGTTTCTTGCACAACCTTCCCCTCCTACTTTGTGGGATGTGATGTGTGGTAATATTCTTATCTTGTGACATCTTCAAATAGCTTCTATGACTACAAAATTTTCTCTCCTCTTGTGTGTTACTCCTTATTGGTCATGAGGGTTGGTTTGTTACAACATATAAGTCTCAATGCACCATGATCCTTGTACTAAAGAATACAATGATAAGGGAACAATGTCTACAACTAACATAATGGTATATTGGTTGCAAGGTTAGTTGGATTATTGTTCAGCCTCCCCCCTCCTTTGTGAAACATATCATGTGAGTGTGTA
Organism: Picea engelmannii; assembly: GCA_009831015.1. Taxonomy (NCBI): domain Eukaryota; kingdom Viridiplantae; phylum Streptophyta; class Pinopsida; order Pinales; family Pinaceae; genus Picea; species Picea engelmannii. Next base: position 94,819 of record ML820399.1, on the reverse strand, counting down.
TATGAAATAACAATCAAATTCATCCCCTTTGTAATAGTTTGAAATAGCTTCTTCAAGTGTAAAATCTTCTCTTGTCTTTTTTTAAGTAAATATGAAATCATCAAATAATAATAATTGAGGTACCAATTTTCATTAGTTATTTATTCTACGAATCACAATATGGAGGAAAAAAAAACTATAAATATAAAACTTTTAAAGTCTTTGTTACATCATAAAAAAAAAATTGTAGAAAACTAATCACGATTTTGGCTAGGAAATATTTGGAGCAAGGATCAAATTTGAAAAGTGAAGTCATATTTCAATTTGAATGGTTATTTCAGGGCTATTTCATATATGAATGTGTGAAACTTTTTATTCTGGTTAAAACTAGAAGATATGAATGAATGTGTCAAACATTTGATTCTTTCTAAAAAAAAAAGATAAAAAAAATTCATTCATTTTAAAACTCTAACATAAATTTACATGCGAAACTACTTTTGATTAATTTTAAAACCTCCCCTATATATAAATGAAGAATATCACCTAATTAGTGAAACCACCTTGATTGGTATTTGCATTTATTAATGTTTTTCCTATTTTTATATTTTTGTGTAACATGTATGACAGAGTAAATCTGTCAATGCACATAGGTCTTTGGAAAAAACCCATCATGTACAAATTATCTTGAATGGTTGATCGCTCTGCTACATCGTAAGAGTAAATCTATCAATGCACATAGGTCTTTGGAAAAAACCCATCATGTACAAATTATCTTGAATGGTTGATCGTTGAGCTACATCGTAAGCCGCTAAACAAGTCTAACGCTTTATTTAGGGGCATTTATACAATGCTTGTAATTCCCAAAACATGTTTTCAAAAAAATTGGAACTTCTAAAGTTTTGATATTGTTTACTCCAATGGTAGGTTGCAAGTCCTAATATTTGTGTCATTCTAATTTTTAAATATTTGATGATATTGAAGTGTGTGGTAGAAATTTACAGAAGTGTAGAAGTTGTAGAGGAATTTTCTTTTCGTATTAGGGTGCATTACACACTGCCTACATCTATTGACTATTTCTATGTGTAGAATTTCCATGAAGCCTGCTCGTTTGTATCAAACCCTAAAAAATAAAAATAAAGCATTTATGTCAAGTTTGCTATCAAGTTTCCCATGATAACTAATAGGTCAAATTTGCATTCTACCATATTTATCAAAACTTAAAAAAGAAAATAAATAAATCTATTAACCAAGCCTTTAATAATTTGTTTCATGACCAAATTTCTATCATTATCATTAGGTTGACTTTTTTCATGAGTCCTTATGTCATGGTTTTTCTCTCCATAGCTTAGGTTTCCTTCAGCTATCTTCAAGACCTCATGTTCATCCTTAACAGTGAGAAAATGTGACAATGCCAATAAAGAAAACATATTCTAAAATAAAGTACACAAAGTGTGACAGTTCCAATGAGACAATGCATTTGCAATAGTTTTACAGAAGTGAGACCATACAAACCTCGTAGGGTCCAAGTATATTGCTTGTTTATCATGTAGGCCTCTCATAAGTCAAAAAGTTGGAATATTGCTTGTTTATCATCTAAGCCCCTCATAAGTCAAAAAGGTTGGAATTGCTGGTCATATAGGCTCCTTAAAAGTTATAAAAAGGTTGATGTTACTTTTGTCATTTGAGTCCATGATTATGTTGTTGGTCAACTTAGTCTTTTAAATCAAAAGAACATGATGGTCATCTAAGTCTTTTAAATCAAAAGCACATGATGTTCAACATAAGATGATATAAATGAAGTATAAAAAATGGCAATGCATTTAAATAAAATAACTTTTTTTTATTTAAATGCACATGGATTTGTTAGAAAAAAACATTTATCAATCATGGTAATGTCAAGATATTCTATATCAATTTAATCTCTTAAAAATATTTTTTTTATATTAATAAATTTATAATATTAATAGAATACTTGTGATCATAATTAAAGAAGAGCAATTACCTTATCAATTAGATTAGATTTTTTTTTATATTAAATTTATAATATTAATAAAATGCATATGATCATATCAATTAAATAATTAAGAAAGTACATCCATTGTTTAACCAACCTTCACCATCTTCTATGAATTTATTTTATTGAGTGGGTGGTGATTTATTTTACAGCTTAAAGTATTTAGTTTTTACTAATCATATCAAGTAGATAATTAAGAAAGTACATCCATTGTTTAACTAACCTTCATTATCTTCTATGAATTTATTTTATTGAGTGGATCGTGATTTATTTTACAGCTTAAAGTATTTAGTTTTTACTAAATTGATTTACTTAATGTAAAGTGTCTCAATGTATTTAGTTCTTAAAATATTTAGTTTTTACTAACAATTAAATTGAACCGAGGGAGACACTTGGGGTCTGCAAAGCTCTCAGCTTCAAACAAGCAGTCCTCCGATTTGAGCTAAAAACATACTAACTAATAAATTAATTTTTGAAGCATTCCCAATAACAATATAACAATAGCTTGGAAACTTGAAAAGAAATTGGAAATAAATATCCCGTTTCTTGGTGACAAAATATGTCCTGTCAAGAACATAGTTACGTTGATGTAAAGTTTAAGAGAAAACAATAACATCTAAGACAACTAATCACAAATTCATTTACTTGAAAATAACTTCTTGTCAAGCTCAAGCCTAACTAAAGTTACATCTACACTTTTCACTAATCAAACATACAAGTGTGTACCCCTTTCTATCTTGATGCATTGATACCATATCTTATTACTGTGCAGCCCAAATATGGATCCCATGAGAAGTAACCCCAAGTAAGAACTCATTTTCAGGTAAGTTTCACATCCTTGGATTACGGGAAAAATACACTTGACTTAATCCTATTTGATGTACAATGCCTTCACCATATCCCATTTTTGACAAATTGACCTTCCCCTTACCAGTGGTGTAATTTGCAAGGCCTAAGTAATAACAAATCTCTTCCTATAATTTTCATGGTCTAAGTAATAACGAAGCTCTTCCTCTGATGATGCATATGATATGTCTCTTTCATTTCCTAGAATCAAAAAAAGGTACATTGATCAATGAATCATCTTTAAGTAGTGCATCTAGTTCCTTCCTTATGGTATGTCTCTTTTATTTCCTAGAATCAAAAAGGTACATTGATCAATGAATCATCTTTAAGTAGTGCATCTAGTTCCTTCCTTGATTATGCAAAGTGCTCTTTATCAACAACATCCACAAGGTATATAACAACATCCACCTGCATTGATGAGAGAAACTTGTATCAGAAAACATACTCCTATCTCAACTAATTTTGAGCAAGTATTCAGCCTCGATAACCTCCAATCAGATTAACATTCTACCAAAACATTTATAACAATTTACCGAGAAAGTCACATAAAATCTATGAACCAACTACATTGTTGATGATTAATGACAGTTTTGTCTTAAAGTAGTCAGCAATAGAACTGGCTTTAAGTTAGTTTGTATTGCAGTCAAAATAGGCAACTCCACAAACATCACTACAAATCTATTCCTTTAATAAACGAATTTTATGTCAACCGGATAATAAAAATACAATGTCGTCTCTAAGCAAGCCGCGAAGGGAGCACATACTACACCCAATACTTTCTACACAACATTTGGCATACAGTGCATATGCATTAGATAATCAACACTTTCTACACAATATTTGGCATACAGTACACATGCATTAGATAATCAACACTTTCTACACAATATTTGGCATGCAATGAATATGCATTAGATAATGAACATATCAAAGAATGGACAAAACAATTCCACTACTGCTCAACGCATTAAAATTTTGTCCCAACAACTTAAAATAACACAAAGATATTTATGGTAGTACAATATCAGATAGCCTTTTACTTTCAACATGCCAAGAAAATGAAACAAGTTTGATATAAAATTATAATCTAAAACAACCATTGTTGTTCAGTGTTTTTGGTGAAATGCAAATATATTAAGTCTTTCATAATCACTTAATTCATTAGTGCAAACTATCAATCTTCCTATTATATAGCAAACGTCAGAATCCAAAGTTTTTGTTAATATTTATGAGAAGGTTTTGAAACTTTATCCCATGTTCAAAGTTTTTCTTCACACAATGGAATTTCCCTGCATGGTATATTAATATGCAAACCATATTCAGGACCATAAAATAATAGTATATTAATAACCCGGGTATAATAACTAATAACCTATTACAAATATATGCAAGGACACATTTGTTGATGTCTCATCCATTCATACGGTCCAACATTTATTCTTGTGAGTTCACCTAAAACCAGAAACCTTGTTCCATGCAAGCTGCAAGGTATCAACCCTATTGACTGCAAACTCAAAAAAAGAGGATTAGATAGTTGCAGGACAGTTGCAAACTGTTACAGTTACGGGTGGATAGATAGTTAGGGAGTTATGGATTAGTTAACAAGGGAGTTACGGATTAGTTAACATTCCCCCCTTAATTCGAAGGGACATTTGTCATCCCAAGCATCATTCGAAATTTTTCAAAATTCTCTCGACCCAAAGCTTTAGTAAATATGTTTGCAATTTTCTTTGAAGTGGAACAATGATTGAGATGAATGGTTTTGGCCTCAACATGATGTTGAATCAAATGATATTTGTTGTTGATATGTTTGGTTCGATCATGGAATTTAGGATTTTTGGCCAATTGTATTGTAGAAGTATTGTCAACAAAGAGAGGCATTGAAGTCATTTGTTTCTCCTGCAAGTCTTCAAGAATTTTCCGAAGCCAAATGATTTCTTTTGTGGCTTGAACTACTGCAACGTATTCGGCTTCAGTTGTAGAATCATGAAGAACTGATTTCTTTCGTGATCTCCAAGTGATGGTTGTTGATCCAAGATTCATCAAATAACTTGAAGTAGACACCCCATGCTCTTTATCTCCGTCAAAGTTAGAATCTGAATAACCAATGAGATGGAAGTCTGAAACTTTAGAATATTTGATGCCATATGATTGAGTGCCTTTTAAATATTTGAGCACTCGTTTTGCTACTGTCCAATGACCTTCACAGGGTTGATGCATAAACCTGGAAAGTATTCCTACAACAAAAGTTATGTCAGGACGAGTAGTAGTAAGATAAATTAAACTTCCAACAAGTTGTATGTACTTTGTTGGATCTTCAAATGCACTACCTTCATTTGAAGTAAGCTTTAGATTATGCTCCATTGGAGTAGAAACAAGATTACAATCCTTCATATCAAATTTGCTCAATAGTTCTCCAATATATTTCTTTTGAGAAATAAAAATGTGCTTTGGTTTTTGATCTACTTCGATCCCTAGATAATAATGTAGTAATCCCAAATCTATCATATCAAAGACCTTCTGCAACTCCTTTTTAGTAGATGCTATATAATCATCATTATTTCCTGTGATAAGAAAATCATCTACATAGACAACTGATATTCCAACTTTCTTAACAAATAAAGTTGCATCATCTAGATAGAAATGCTTATAATTCAACTTGAGAAGATTCTTAGTTAACTTTTCATACCAAGCACGAGGTGCTTGTTTTACACCATACAATGATTTTATCAATTTGCATACTTTATGTTCTTTTCCTTTAACAGAAAAATCCTTTGGCTGCAACATATAAACATCTTCTTTTAAATCTCCATTTAAGAAGGAAGTTTTTACATCCATGTGATGTATTTTCCATCCTTTTTGAGCTGCAAGAAAAAATAAGGTTCTAATAGTGCCCCATTTCGATGTAGGAGAAAAGGTTTATGTATAATCAATACCTTCTTTTTGTGCATACCCCTTTGCTACAAGTCTTGCTTTGTGCTTATCAAGAGAACCATCAACTTTATATTTACTTTTATAAATTCACTTACTACCAATTGGTTTGATGCCAATAGGAGGATCCACCAACCTCCAAGTTCCATTTTTAACAAGAGCATCATACTCTTTTTGCATTGCAGCTTTCCATTCATTACAACTAGTGGCTTCCTCAAAAGTATTAGGTTCATTAACAACAAAAAAGTTTAACTCAAATTCACCAAACCTTTTTGGCATTGTCTTGGTTCGTGTTAATCTGCGTATTGATTGCTGCAATGTTTTCTCAGTTTCGAGAGTGTTTGAAATAGGTTCTTCATGACCATTATTATCCTCCAATTTTTCCTCAGTAGGAACATTATTATCAACCAATTGTTCTTCTACATAAACATTATTATCATCATCAAAAACATTGCTATCAATTATTTTTTCTTCATTCTTTGATGTGGTCTCATTCTCTCGTGTTGTTGAAGGAAAATCCAAAGACTGGTCTAGAATATGAATCCCCCCTTCAAGATGTGGGAGATCATTATCCCATTCATAATAAAACTTCTTGGAAGAGAATCTATCCAAATGATTGAGTTGCCTATCAATAGTAGAAACATCTTTAGCAAATTCGAGAAAAACAACATCTCTTGAAATAACAAATTTCTTGTTTTCCTCATCATACAATCAATAAGCTTTGGAGGTATTAGAATACCCCAAGAAAAGACATTTGCGACTTCTTGCACCCAATTTTTCACATTGTTGTTTAGGAATTAACGCATAACATGGAGAACCAAAAAATCTGAAATGTTGAACAATAGGAAGATGATTATACCATAATTCATAAGGGGAATTATTATTGATGGCAGTAGAAGGACAATGATTGTGAATATAAACGGCACAAAGTACTGCTTCTCCCCAAAACATCAACCTGACATTCTGAAAAAACATCATTGACCTTACGATATTAAGAAAAGTTCTATTCATGCGCTATGCTACATCGTTCTATTATGGAGTATAAGGGATGGTGGTCTGATGTTTAATACCATTTTTTTGTAAGTACGTTTCCAATTCATTAGAGGTGTATTCACCACCATTATTTGATCGTAGAGTGCCAATATTAAGTTGAGTTTCATTTGTAATCCATAAATGAAAATTCTTAAAAGTTGCAAAACCCTAAGATTTCTCTTTCAACAGATAAACCCAACACATCTTGGTGTAGTCATCAATAAAGTCAACAGATATTTATTACCATTTGCAGATTGAACATGCATGGGCCCACATAAATCATAATGTATGAGACCTAACTTTCTGGAAGCTCGGGAAGTAGATCCATAAAAAGGTTGTTTACAATGCTTGCCTAAAATACAAGCATTACATGGAGAAAGCTTTCTTGGAATAGTAGGAAGCCCTTGAATACCTTGTTGTTTCATA